>PVJS01009121.1:0-51191 GCA_004027185.1 Glis glis
AAAAAAAAAAAAAAAAAAAAAAAAAAAAAAATATATATATATATATATATATATATATATATATTTTGGAATGCTGACATTGCCCTCAAGAGTAAGTAACACTGATTGCTTGGTGTTTGTAAGAAGGAAATGTTGTACAGCTGTTTGAGCTGATTATGTCTAACCTTTGCCCCTTAAGGATACATGACACAATTCTAAAACATTAGTAACTTTAGCGCTGGGCGTGGTGGTGCACTCTTGTAATCCCAGTACTTGGGAGGCGGAGACCGGAGGATCCGGGTTTGTGGCCAGCCTCAGCTACTTAGTGAGGTCCTCCGCAACTTAGTGAGACCCGGTTTCAAAATAAAGTATAAAAATTAGGGCCAGGGGTGTAGCTCGGAGGTAAAACACCCCTGGGTTCAATCCCCAGTACCGCAAAAAAAAAAAAAAACATTAGTAACTTCAAAGTTCATTCATAGTTTTCTATTTTCTTTAAAATCTTTATTTTTCTATATACTCAGGTTAGTTTCTTAAAGCAATCAAAACATTCCAATTTATTTGACGTTTTAGGATTTCCAGCATAAAAACAGAAGAAATTAACTTGTCATCCAATCTAACATAAGATGCAACTTAAAAATAGTTATGATGGTTTCTCAGACTTATTTTGGCAAATACAGAAATTCACCTACTTTTGTTTCTTGGTACAAAAGAGGGAAATACTTGACTACAGAATCTTAAACTCATAACATTTTAGAAGTGGAAGGAATCTTAGTGATAGTTTATCCTAAGGCCGTTATTTTACAATTGAAGAAACCCAAGAAATTTATGTGATTTATTCCTTTCATTCTATCCATTCATTCAATGTTTATTGAGTGTCAGCTATGTGTAATGCACTGTGTTTAATATTGTAGATTATAGAAACCCCTTCTAATTTTGTTCCTACCTTTACAGAGTTTTATAGCAAGGCGAAAAGAAAAAGTAGGCATTGAAATTCAACAGGCCAGTGTGCTAAATATTGAAGAAGAGACAGCTTATACATCCCCACTGAACACACAAGCCAGTAGTGGGCATGTCACATATGCACCGTGCCATTTGGGGGCCTTAGTGAGGCTTTGGGGTACAGAGAAGACTTGAAGGAGGTGAGGGGATGGATGATCTATTAGGGGAAACCAGAGACTTCCTGGGAGAGCCAGTACTTGTGGTCTCAAAGAATGTGAACACTCAGCAGGTGGAGATGAGAAAATTGAGGGAGAACACGACCAAGGTGAGAAGGCAGGAAAGAATGAGGCTCCTCTTGGGACTTAGGAAGGGCCACGTGTAGAAGAAATCTTAAAGGACTGCCCCTCTCATGGGCTCTCTTGTTAGGCTGCAGAGATGGAGGGCCCTGGTTCTAGTCCTGGCTACACTGCATGGTCCTCATCTGTATCACCTCAATCATAATGGGCCCAGCCTCACAGGGTTATTGTGAGGAGGAGCAAAGGAAATATTGTCTGAGAAGAGCTTCACAGTGCCTGGAACACAGAAACGCTCCATAAGTATTAGCCCTGGTAACAACTTTTATATTACAAAAAGCCTTTCAGTACCAGCTGAAGTGAATTGAATTGAACAGGCCTAATTCAATAGAAAGTGGATAGCCATTAGAAGATTTTGTACAATGGAATGGAATGTTATAAATATGTTTTTTAAAAAAGCAATCTGGCAGAATTGTGGAGGAGAGAATGGAGTAAAGGAAGGCAGGAGGGAGAATATGTGTTAGGAGTTGTCACTTGCCCAGCTGACAAGTGAGTAAGGGATACTTCAATCTGATGGAGGGGCAGTAGTAATTAATAAATTATGTAGCTGTTCTGGAAGTAAAATTGACAAGGGAGAGGAGGAGGAAAGAGCAACAGATTGGGTATGGTGGGAGGAAGGGCCAAAAAGAAAAAAAAAATCAAAGATGAACTGAACATTGATTAGCGACTGAGGGACATTGAAAGATAAACTGGGGATGGAGGTGATGATATTGGTTTTAAGCATTTTGAATCTAAGAGACCAATGGAGAGGCCCAATGAGCACCCACAGCAGAGTTAAATGCTACAGACAGGTTCAAGGAGGGGATGTCCAAGCAGTGGTAACTGGACTTTATAACTGAAATCACTAGTGAATTTGAAAGAACAGCAGATGGTCAGCACGGAGACTGGATTAGAAATGATATACAGTACATGAATGGTGAGACATTGGAAGCAGTCTTTTTTTTTTAAGGACAGTGGAAGATAATGAATCAGGGTGATATATCACAGGGACCACTTACATTTTCTTTCCTTATTTTAACATTATGAACCTCATTATGTTTTCTAGTACAGAGCAAATAGAGAGAGAGATAGATTACAATGTTTTCCAAAAGGAGAAAATGGCCTGAGCAAGATCCCAGGGGAGGTGCAAGAGATTAAGATCAAAAGCCTAGTTGGAGAGTTTAACCTTGGAAGGAAAGAGAAACACACTTCTTGACCTCTCAGATGAAGAAGGCAAAGGGAAGAGGGAAAGCAAGTGTATTCCAGTGTAGAGGAGGAAAGCGGAAGACACTCGCTCAGCCTCAGTCTCCTCATAAGGCATGAGGACAACGGGTGGCAAGCCAGAATACGTGCTGGCGAAAAACACACGCTATGCCCTGGCCATGCAGAAGGCGATGGGCTCTTGGCACCTTCTCTGCCCTTACTAAATATTTTTGGTACCATACTAAATATTTTTCATTTATCTCATGCAATCTATAGTCATGAGAGGGCTGCCAGCAAGGGTAGTGACTTTCTCTGTGCTAAGTGTTCTGTGATGGACCTGGGTGACTCCCCAGTTGTGCTGGTTGGTTAGAAACAGGAGGCTGTTGAGGCCACACCATGTGAAATTAACCCTTGAAGCACTGGCAGGGTTTTAGTACAAAGAAACAGGGAATGGAATTCTAGAACATCATGTGAGCAATTTTTAGGGATCAGAAAAAGGCAGCAAAACATACTTCAGGCGCAACGAACGCCGTACTAGTTCCTTATAGGTGCTATAGCGAACGACCATAAACTGAGTGACTTAAAGGAATAGAAATTTATTGTCACACAGTTTTGGAAGACAGGGGTCCAAAATCAAGGTGTTGGCAGGGCCACACTCCCTCTGGAGGCTCTGTGGAAGGATCTATTCCTTGCTGCTTCCGTCTCTGGTGGCTGCCAGCATTCCCTGGCTTGTGACTACATGACTCTAATGTATCTGTTTCAAAGCTCCCTTTGCCTCTGTTTTATAAGGATACATGTGATTGCATTTGGAACCCAACCAGATAATCCAGGATAATCATACTCTGCAAAGACTCTGTTTCCAAATAAGATAACACTGACAGTTCCTGGGATCCATACGTGGTGTGATCCTCGGGCGGAATTGCCAGCACATACTTCACAGAGTAGGAACTAAGTGCAGTGAGAATTCAGAATGATTCAATTAGGATTCAATTAGGACAGGTACTACATTGGATGCCAGAGGGCAAATAAAATCTAAAATGTCAGGTTTCATACACTTTAGGCTTATTTGGATTATAATGAAAATGTATAGCAATTCAATGCATACATGTATATATATGTTTAATTATGCTATAATAAGTTAGCAAAACATAAACAAGGGTCTGGGGATGTAGCTCAGTGGAAGAGCACTTGCCTAGCATGTGCGAGACACTGGGTTCTATTCCTAGCACTACAAAAAGAAAAAAAAAAGCAAAAACAACTAATTCTATCCAACAACAAATTAAGGATGAAATTTTTGAGAAGCAAAAATTACAGGTCCATAATTGGATAATTTGTTATTAAGAAAGTCAACAACCACATCTTAATAACTCTCCAGGAAATGATGTTAATAATAATAATTACAAATAATTGAAGAATAGTTTCCTGTTGTAGGTGGGTGCTACCACCCCTCAGGCTTTCCGAAAATCTTGCTCGGTTATGGTTTGCTGTGTGAGAATACTGAGTACCTTGTTCAGCTTGGGTTATAGTAGCTCGTTTTGCTGAAATACCAAAAATAGCATATTTCAAATCACTTGCAAAAATAGTTTAACATACCACAAAATCTCTAGCCTACGAATCTGCACACTGGATGGTATGAATTTACAGCGTCAAGCTACGACATAACAAAGACCATGGTCTGGGACAGCCCAGAAGTGGTGAGCTCTAGTTCCTGAAGTTCTGTGGCAGTTCTTATAAGCAGGAGTTTTTCAACCCATCAAACAACCAAATCTTTATACCAGTTTCTAGACCTGTATAAAAGAGGGAAGTATATTTCTTCAAACACTGTAATTATGCTTGCTCAAAAGACTTCCTCAACACACAGAGCCCCTTCTCTTCTACTCAGCCCATGAAGAGAAGGAAATGTAGCCTTCCCCCTGCATCATTCGAACTGGGAGTGTGTAAGTAGGTGGGTTTATCTACATCCTCACTCAACAACCAGGCTTTGTTACATGGACTTTTAGACCCTTTTTACTTCCATGTCCTTGATCTTTGAAAGCCTCCCCTGTTCCCACCTGATCACCACCAGGCTCTGCTTAGGAAACACCAACCCTCGCCTCACAAGGCAGCCTGTTCTATCTTTGGACCAGCCGGGGGTTCTTTCTTTTACTGAGTCAAAGTCTGTTTCTCTGTACTTTCTAACCATTTGATCTAAGTTAAGCCATTTGGGGCAAACTAAACAATATGCAAGTCTCTTTAGAGCACTGTTTGTCAGATATTTGAAGAAGGTGGTAACATCTCTTCTTGCCACACTGCGTTCGCTCCAAGCTCAATGACCCAGATCTCTGCGCATCCTGTAGGTCTCATCTGCCCCAGCCCTCTCATGCTGTGGCCCTTTCCTCATTACAGGTGTGCTCATTCGCTCCCCATGTGTGCTTCCCCAGGCTGCATCCCATGTCCTAGATTTGGCGCAGGCAGTGGATGGCAGAGTGGAACCAGACCACACCACATTAATAGCACACTCCTCAGAAGTCAGCCTAAAATGCCCCACCTCATATATCCTTTCAAAACAGCTTCTAGCAGGGAATTTAAAACTCTCTAGAGATAGGGAAGGAGTCACTAAGCATAAATGCTTTCTCAGCCAGTTCCTAACTTTGCATCTTTGCCCATGGACTTTCTCTGTTTACTTGTGAAGCGTTGAGTTTACTTATAAATACTTGTATTTGACAACATGTCCTGTGGTTTACTAAGGAGCACAGTAACTTACAAACGAAGGCATGTCTAATGCCATGGACTTTCTGAGAACCTTTAAATAAGAAAGACAAGGTGAGAAAGTTGCCTCTTGGTACCTGTACATCAAATAGAAAGCTTTCAAAAAATCAAACATTATTTACTTTATGGAGGCTTATACAAATAACACCAAATTCTTTTTTTTTCTAAAAAGATATCCTTAAAGAGTGTAATGGAAACTGGAGTGGGTGTGTGTGAAACACGATTTGGCATTCAGCATGCTACCCTTTTTTCTCTACAGAGATGCCAAGGATGTTCTAGAAGATTCCTAAACAAAGAGCCAAGTATTTCAAGTTCATGTATATATTATTGTATATTTTCTTCTTTCCTAAAATTTTAAAAAGCATGATGAGAGGTTATAAAAATAACGTATTATTTCTTTTTCATTGGAGTTTCTATATGATGATGTAGATAGGTGACCTAAGGAAACCTTGAAGAATAAATGAGGAATTGCTAACCTGTAGAACTGTCATTGGCAATGGAAGGTACCTCATCAAGTGAACAAGGTCCTTGTGTATGAAGGTGATCTTGGTTAAGATTAACCTCTGAGCTATAGTGGGCAGCCCTAGACACTTCTGTGGCCTGAGTTAGGCCTTCATGATATTTTTGGCTCTCCTTAAAATGCTCATTTATTTAGCAGGTGCCCAGGGTTGCTGTGTCTAATTTCTGCCCCACACCCCAGGAGAGGGGCCAGCATCTATGTCTAATTTCAAAGGCAAGAGAGTGAAAGAGCAAGAATAATCTTTTTACCTTACCCTCAGGCTATATAGTTAACATAACAGGTTTTGTTGATTTACTCATCCCAGCACCCTGTCAAAAGGCCACAAACAGAAACTATTAATTCTAGCTTAGTAGCTTTAAAAAAGAAGCTGGTGAACTAGTTCGGAATATTCATAAGTTCTGTTTTACAAAAACAGTTCCTTCTTTGCTAACAACATGGCTTGAGCATTTTCTTCCTGCTGCTATCATTCCCAAGATAAGCCCAGAGCAGGTGGAAGAGTGGAAGAGCTGATGCGCACAGTGAGAACACATGGTAGATTTTATAAATCAGTTTATTTTATTTGCTGCTGATGAATCAGTTTATTTTATTTGGTGCTGCCACTTTAGTTGCCTGACTTTTCCTATAGGTAAGTCAGCAGTATGACTGTAATTTTATTAATAAAATGATCACAGAAACTATATAGTAATTTCTCCCAAGGACTAAGAAAGTGTGTTTGACAGCATTCCATTACTATAGAATATACCTGGGATAATCAACTTATAAAGAGAAAAGGTTTATTTTAGCTCACAGTTTTGGCGGTTTGGGTCCAGGATCAGTTGGCCCCATTGCTTTGGGCCTGTAGTGACACATCATAGCAGGAGCATGTCTCCAAGTAGGACTGCTCACTTCATGGCCAGGAAGCAAAAGACGAAGGAAGAGGGAGGGACTAGAGTCACAATACCCTCTGAGAGCACAGCCCCCAGTCACTCAAAGGCCTCCCAGTAGGCCCCGCCACTTAAAGGTTACATAACCTCCTAATGACACCAAGCTGGGGCCAAGCCTTCAACAAGTGGGCCTTTGGGGAGCATTCCAGACCCATTCTATAGCATTCGACCCCAGTGCCAGAAGATTCATGTCCCTCTCATGGTGCAAAATGCATTCATAAAGGATTATGCTGATAAAATAAGAGAACTATCTAAAGAAAATTTTTGACCTTCTGAACATTCCAGAAAAATACTGACTTATGAACACTAAGTTAGAAACCTCACCTGAGTCAAGAACTAAAAGAAGTTGAGTGATCATGTGGGATCCCTGAGGGAATCATAGTTTAGATGATGGGTCACCCATCAACCATCTGTTCAATTCCAGTCCTGAAACCCAGAAAGAAGGCCAATCTGATCCCCAAGAAATTGTGCTCTCTCACCTCCACTGAGCCCTCATTGCTATTCTGGATTCCATTCTTGTGAATCTTTTCTTTTGAATCCTTTCTTCTTTTGAGTCTTTATTCGGGACCTTTAAGAAAAGAAGAATGACTTCATTGTTTTTATTTAAAAAATGGTATTTGCTCATTTTAAAAATCAACTGATACAGAAAGGTACAAACAAGAATGCAGAGTGACCCAAAGACCCATGATCCTGGTGACATCATTAATGTCAACTGTGGTTATTTATTAGTACTTATCTCTATTTCTCTATAGTGACATCCATATAGACATGATAAATAATTTTGGTTTTGTGGGGACATGTATAGTTTGATCACACACTCCAGAAAAGAACTACCCTTATTGTTCCAACACCCAATCTGATAAGCTTTTGTCCTGGAGTTTTCACTTTAACTGAAATATTATTAACATTTATGTTTAATATGCCTTTAGTAGTTAGATAGACCTCTATTTTGTACTTCCAAGCAAAAAAACAGGACAGACTTTAGGGTGCTATTTATGATAAACCAAACAACAACTGTATCTATGTATCCATGTGTAGTTATGTGTGTACATAAGCATGTACCTAGTTACATCCTGGAAGGACATAAGTAAAATTATTTAGTTTTTGCCTCTGAAGAGAGAAGAGGGGTGCAAGGCAGGGGTTAAGAGGGAGGCCTTCCCGTTTATTCTCTCCATATCTGTATTGCATTCTAATTCTGAGCTACACCCCAGCTCTATTTTATTCTTTTATCTTGAAACAGGGTCTCACTAAGTTGCGGAGGGCTTCACTAGGTAGCTGAGGCTGGCTACGAACCTGAGATCTTCCTGTCCCAGCCTCCCAAGTACTGGAATTACAAGCATGTGCCACCACACCCAGTTTGATTTGATTTTAAAAGTCTATTTTTATACCTTATTTTAGGGAACGTTTGTTTGTTTGTTTGTTTGTTTGTTTACAGTACTGGGGATCAAACCCAGGGGCATTCTATTTCTGAGCTACACCCCCAGCCCTATTTTTTATACTTTATTTTGAAACAGGGTATCACTAAGTTGCAGAGGGCCTCACTAAGTAATTGAGGCTGGCAGTGAACCTGCAATCCTCCTGTCTCAGCCTCCCAAGTACTGGAGAGGCTGAGACAGGAAAAATGGGAAAAATGATTTTAAAATCATAGTTTTGAACAATATGCAGTATCTACTACATGAGCATAGAAATGCATCATACTTCATTTTTTCTTTAAAATCCTTTTATACAAAGCAGAGTTCATAATCTTTATTATGTGATTGACCCATCCTTGTGAACAGCACCTAGCAGCAGAGAAAAAAAAAGCATTCATTTTCTCCAGATTTCTGAATCCAACCTCAAACTCCCTTTCCTGGGTCAAGCTTTTTCAGTTTCCAAAATCTAGTTGGAAGCATGACTAAAACTGTCAACTATATAGGTACCTTTCTTATGCTCCCAGATTCATATTGGGATCAATTGGAAATTCAAGTGACAAAGCAGGATTTATTGACAGCTACCACTCAAGGAAAGGAACAATAGAAGCAGGTATCATTAATCAGGTATCATTATTTTCCTATCAATATCACCATGAGTTCATGTAAGGTAAAAGACCTGTATGGGCTTCTGGAATTCAAATGGTCTATCAGAGAAGATTAAAAAAAAAAGTTTTAAAATCAAGCCATAACGGTAGGAGAGTATCTGGCCATTCCACAAGTCCTTCTCTGGGTGGGTTGTTGAGGGGACAGTTTATAAATATATATTTAATTTTGTAATAGCTATTAATTTTGTAATAGGTATTTCATTTTGTAATAGCCCTTGTTTACATGAATGAAAGAGGATTCTCTATTTATTTGGAAAAAATCCTTGATTGACACTGGTTTTTATTTAAAAAAGACAACAGAACTCCTTTCCAGCCAAGGCCATCACCTCACCAAAGTGGAATCTTAGAACTTCCTGACAACTGTCACGATCCCAGAACCTTTGGAAAGGTGATGATAATGCTCTGCCGAAGGCACCTGCGAGCAGGGCAGGAGCCTGCCTGGTCCTCCCGAGTTATCAGAGCAGCGTCTGTCTCTGCTGACCTCAGAAGCTTGCTGGGCAGGGCTTTCCGATGCTGCCAGCAGTTAGGTCTCATTAGGGACACAGTATTGTGATCAGAGTGGAAGTGAGATCAGAGACAAACAGCTTGACACATAACACTCAAGAGCAGTCGTGGCTTCCAATGATTTCCAATATGCCTTTTTTTGTTGGGATAAAGAGTTAGGAAGCCCATACTGGGTCATGAACAGAGGAGAAGCAGGATCCAGAAAGGAAGGGTTTTCTGCGAGAACCCTCGGGGCAGACAGTGTTTTGTTAGACCGTGGGCATCTTTCATCTCCTGAAGATTTCACACACCTTGCAATTCCCCTATGCAGAAAACCCAGCTTTTCCTTGATGTTCATGTGTGGTAGATCACAGGCAGTGGGCACTGCATAATGACAATTATGTGTTCCTCACTTAAAAGGCAGATAAAAGCAGAAGTTCAGAGCAGACAATGGCCCAAATTTGAAAATGTGATGTTTTGTCAACAGTGTAAATTATGATGGTGGTTAGTAGCTGTAATTATTTCATATCTAATTTATAATACAGTTGATTAAATGTCTTATTCCCTCTGTAAACAATCAGGATTTTTCAGCTTTTTGTTCCCAAGAGGTTTGGAAACATAAAAGAACTGATGTCTTTTATGATTATCTTTTATTTCAAAAAATTAATAATGAAACTGATGCATTTAAATGCTTCCTAAAAGAAATCTATTCTTCTGGAACTAGACCAAAAAAAAAAAGGTCTTCATTTTGCAGCAGGGAAATCCGCTAAGTCTACAGAGTCAAAAGCAGAAATGAGGCTCAGTGATGTCCCACTTCATGGATTTGTCCATGAGATTTTATTTCCATCCTGGTAACTATGGCAGACACTCCAAGTCGCTCAAAAATATCCAGTCTTCTTTCCTACTAATAGACAACCCCCACCCAATTCCATCAGAAGTGTCCAAGTGAAAACCACATTTCCCGGCATCTACTGCAGCCAATTTGAGTGAATGAAATGCTAGCAGCAGTTAAGAAATGTTGACATGTGACTTATCACTCTTCCTGTTTGCTCTTTCTTCTTGCTTGGAATGCAGATGTGATAACTGGGGGTGCGGCAGCCATATGAGCCAAATACGGCATCAAGATAGGGACCTGGGATAATACAGTTGCCCCTTTGTAGGTCTTGATCTGCCTACTGACTTCTCACTAGAAAACAACTACTATCAATCGATTTAAGCTGCAGTTACTCAGCTTCATCGTACAATTGAGTGAATTCCCTACCTGAAAAAGTATCCCAGTACAGTTCTTCAGTAAGTCAGAAAGATTAGGAAAATGATATTTTCTATCACTTATTTATATCATTTCTATTCTGAGAGTTTGCACTTGGAATAGAAAACTGACTGCCAATTCTAGTCCTGACTTTTGTTTGTTTGTTTTTGTACTAGGGATTGAACCCAGGGGAATTCTGCCTCCCAGCTACATCCCCAGCCATTTTTATTTTTTATTTTGAAACAGGGTCTCTCTAAGGTGCTGAGACTGGCCTCAAACCTGCAATCCTCCTGTTTCAGACTCCCAACTACTGGGATTACAGGTGTGTGCTACCACACCTGGCTCAGTCCTGACTTTCTGATGTGGTACCTGTCTCCTCCAGTATGTTTGTTCACATTGAGCAGAGTTTTGTTTTTTTCCATCCTTTCAACACTAAGGGCAAATTATTCGCAAATGGTCTGAGAATTGAGATCTTTGCTGTGACTGTGTATTTCTCTCCTGCTCCATAAAGTCAGCATCTTTTCTCCTCTTCATTTAATGCCAGATGATTTTATTTGTTTTTATCACTTTTTACTAAAGGCAGAACATTCTGGGCTATCTTAAGTGAACCTCAGATTTACAGCTGACAAATTGTCCAAGTGCTGTCCGAGACAAGAGATTTCTCTGCACTGATTCAGAAGCAGTAGTCTTTGGTAGAGTTATCTGACACAGTGTGATATGCTCCTGGTTGTGGAGATAATTTCTCTGCCACTGAATTTTACTAAAACCTTTCTGTAGCTTTTCTCTATTCCGCTAAACAGGACTTATGAAGAGGGTTTAACATAAAAAAAAAAATTACAATAGGTTATGGTACAAAGAAGATGGGTCTTAGCCAACAATCCAGATGTTTAATAGTAGGGAGGTAAGGTGTTGAAATGATAATTTGTCTGTGTTGTCTCTCCCTTTTTCATTCATGCCCCTCAACCCAACACCAATACCCTTTGTTAAAATTTTAACAGGTTGAGGGTTGCCCCATAGAAAATAGAAGCTTTCAATTTCATTCTGCTACTCTATTATTCTAAATTCCTCTTAGAAGTTAAAGGCACTTCTTGTCTTTTACAGGGGTATGTTAGTCAGCATTCTGTTATTGTGACAAAATACCTGACATAAGAAATTTATAAAGAGGAAAGGTTTATATTGGCTCACAGTTTTGGAGATTTCAGTCTATGGTCGATTGGCCCTGTTGTTTGGGGCCTGTGGAGAGGCAAATCATGGCAGGAGTGCATGATGGAGGAGGCAGCTCAGCTCATGGTGGCCAGGAGGCAAAGAGGGTCAGAGGAAAGAGCAGGGTCCCCAAATCCCCTTCCAGGGCACAGCCATAATGACCTACCTAAGGACCCCCTACCAGGCCCACCTCTTAAAGGTTCCACCACCTCCCAATAATGTCACGCTGGGGAACAATCATTTAACACCTGGGCTTTTAGGGTCAGTCCAGATCCAAACTATAGAAAGGGGCTTAGGTGAGTTGAGATTAGAGAGGTGTCCTGAAGGAAGGAAGGAGAGGATTTGGCCTTTGAAAGCCTCAAGAGGGAGAGATTTCCTAACAGATGAAATAGAGGTATGGTGGTATTTGTCCCGTAAGTAGCTTGTGGAATTGTTGGGACTTCAGAGAGTTGGCTGTGCAGCGTCCCTAGAGTGTGCCCCCTCAAGGCATAGATACTCAGCCCCACTGGGGACTGCCAGAGCCAAGTGTGGCAAGCAGCCATAGAGCGTCTAGACCCGAGGGTGACACGGAAATGCTTGGTAGTGATGCGGTTTTTACTAATGACTGGAGCCTCCCTTCAGTACTCTGGGCCTAGAAAGACACCAGGGCCTTTGCATGGCAGGGATGGGGCTCGAAGGAAAAAAGTGACCAAGGTTTCATTACCTGCCAGTTCAGTGGTTGAAATCAAAGTTAAATTGACAAAAGAGAACTATGATCATGATAATTCCTCCCACACGACTCCTTGGACTGAGATTCTCGCCTTTTACATTGTGTTCAGAGAAAGTGAAAGAGCCATAGACGCAGGTCATGGAGTTGTGATCCAGAGCCCCCTCGGACCCTGAGGCATTTTTAGCTCTACTTCTGCCCGTGTTCCTTGGCAGACGAATAGGACTCATCTTGACATGATTCAGAATCTGGATCAGGAAGAAATTATTTAACCCTTTGCTAATAGGAAGTGCTATTTTTATCTTAATTGTGTGTGTGTGTGTGTGTGTGGTGCTAGAGACTGAACCCAGGGGCATTCTGCCTATGAACTACACCCCCAGCCCTTTTTATTTTTTATTTGGAAACAAGATCTTGCTAAGTTGCTGAGGGTCTCACTAAGTTGCTGCGGCTGGCTTTGAACCTGTGATCCTCCTGTCTCAGACTCCCAAGTACTGGAATTATAGGCATGTGCCACCACACCTGTCCTATTTTTATCTTTAAAATAAACCTTCAGCCGGGTGTGGTGGCACAGGCTTGTAATCCCAATACTTGGGAGGCTGAGACAGGAAGATTGCAGGTTTGCAGCCAGCCTCAGCAACTAAGTGAGACCATGTTTCAAAATAAAAGAATAAAATAGGGCTGGGGGTATAGGCCGGAGGTAGAATGCCCGTGGGTTCCATTCCCACTACCACCCACACAAAATAAATAAATCATTAATTAATGAAAAAAATAAAATAAACCTTCAGTATTTTAGTATGCACTGTGTTACACCTGAATGAAATCACTCCTCATTAGATTTCTGCTGGCTGCTGGTATTACAATCTCAGAACTCAGAGTCTTCTCTTCATTAACTGGCTTTCATAATGGCAGCTCTTGGAGTAGAACATGACTGAAACAAATCCTGCAGATTAACAGGTGCGCATTTACTGATGCTGGCAATTCAGGATATTGTGCCTGTGATGATACAATAAATTCTGAAGTGGCTGGAATCTGTTTTGTACTGATGTTTTTAGCCAATTGACAAGATGGAAAACAAATATATTTGTTATGAAATATAATTTACATACAGCTGAGAAATGAGAAAAACTGAATGGTCCTACCTAGAAATATTTTTAAATAAATTAAGCCAGGTGTGTGGCACACACTTTTAATCCCAGTACTTGGAAGGCCAAGACAGGAAGATTGCAGGTTTGGGGCCAGCCTCAGCAACTTAGTGAGGCCCTGTTTTGAAATAAAAAAATAAAATAGGGCTGGAGGTGTAGGTTGGAGGTAGAATTCCCCTGGGTTCAGTCCCTAGTAACACACACACACACACACACACACACACACACACTAATAATTTAATTAAATGAATTAAAATAGAGTGCACTCAATTTGTGTAAAGCAAGCTGATTGAATCTGTCATTACCTCCCCTGTATATGATAGAACAAGAAACAGAAGGAAGAAAAATAATGCCCTTGAATCCAGCTCATGATCCTTTTCAATTTGAATAAGCATTTGTATAATATATGTGTGTAAATGTATAATGGGTTTTCACCTAAGAACGGCAGTTCTCTTTAAGTAAAACTCATTTCCAATGTGAGGGATTTTACTTTAAGTTTTGTTACTAACAAGTAATAATTCACAATAATTTAATTAGAAATGAAATTAAATCTGATTTGGGACAAGTCCTTCTTCTTGGCTGCCTAGTAAACATGTGTTTGGTTTGTCTGCTGTGAGGCTGGAACACTGACTCCTTTAGTCCCAAGACTGGTATTCACCCAACATCAATGTCCCCAGCCACTCCTTGCTAGTGGTTACCCATATCTTATAATGCCAACTGGCAGATGGCAGGGATCTTTTGATGACAGAAACCAGTGCAGGGATTAGAAAACATTTTAAAAACAACCTCAAATAAGACTGCATTTTTGAGGCTTTTTAGGCCTTCTGGAATTTCCCTTGGATATTTGTACAAATTATAGCCAGCACTTCCTGGGTGAGAGTTCAAGAAGACACATGGCAAATCGCCTAGTTAAATCATGTAATTTAAAACCAGTTTGTGGACAGTTTGCACATTGGAGCCATACCTATTTCATCACTAAAATAAAAATCTCAGCATCAAGCATGAGAAATTAAAAGTTTATTAAGAAAGACCTAGAATTTTTGCATTATGATATCTAATAAAAAAATTGGGAGCAGAATTTAAAACTTGGTTGGTGCCACAGCTTGTCTTGAGTTCTTAGAGACTAAAACCAGAGGCCATAATGGAAAGGACACAGAAAAATACAAAGTGCTTAAAATGGAAGGAAACTCCTACAAGATAAGAGTGTGGTGAAAATTTCCCCAGTATGTGAACTAATTCCTTTAGATAGAATGCTCTTGAAATGGTGCTCTGCAAATTTTAATGTTCCTATACCCTCAAAAAAAAAATATATATATATATATGTGTATATCCTTCAAAAGTATATGTATGTATATATGTATATATCCTATCCTATACCCCTCAAAAGTATATAGACAGATATCCTAAAACATATACATATGTGTATACACACACACACACACACACACACACACACACACAATCTCAATTCCTCAGAGTTTATTGTTGTCGTTTTTATTTTTTTACTGGATCTCAAGGGAGAAACCAACAATAGTTAATCTGGTGATTTCAGGTCTAAGTTTGTATATGACATGTCAGCACTTCAACAAAGAGGCTTAGCCAGGTGTGGTGGTGCACACCTGTAATCCCTGTACTTGGGAGGCTGAGACAGGAGGATCGTAGGTTCAAGGACAAATTCAGCAATATCAGAAACTCTCAGCAACCTAGCAAGACCCTGTTTCAGAACAACAACAAAAAATTAGAAATAGGGTTGGGAGTATAGATCAGAGGTAGAATGTCCCTGGGTTTGATGCCTAGTACCACACACACACACACACACACACACACACACACACACAAAAGGTTTATTTTCAAAATGGTCAAGTGAGTCACTGAGTATTGGTGAGGGTAAAGCGCCAGGGACCAGGGCTGGAAGGGCAACAGTAAAAAGCAGCAGAAATCCTGAATCATGAAGGATTGTCACCTTTGTTGTCCCTGTGCAGGGGAATGGTCAGCGAGCTACTGTCACTGTATCTCTTACCTTTCAGTCACTTGAGTTAGAGGTTGATAATTAAACTTATGTCGATTATTCTCTTTCAGAAGTAAAGGGAACTCTATTCCATCTTGGCAGCCACATCAAAGACAGAGAAAATACCAAAGAGAGAGATGCCCAAGGTCATGTCTAAACTGAACTTTCATTAGGGGAGGTAGGAGGTTGCAAGCTTATGGGCTGGGAGGAGCAAAGTGAAGATTTAATCTAAAAACACCCCTCTAACTTCCTTGCTGAGTGCCAGCTTCTGGGAAGCCTTTCTTCCCATTCTAAATACATACTAGACCCTCTTTATAGGATATTTTATTTGCTCCAAAAGTTACTCTTTGTTTTTCTTTTTTTGGTGGTGGTGGTACTAGGGATTGAACCCAGGGACATTCAACGTCCAAGTCACACCCCTAGCCCTATTTTATTTTGTATTTTGAAACAGCCTCGCTGGGTTGCTGAGGGTCTGACTAAATTACTGAGGCTGGCCTCCAAATAGCTTGTCTCAGCCTCCCAAGTAGTGAGATTACGGGCATGTGCCACTACACTCAGCTAGAAGTTACTTTCTTTTAGTAAATTGTTAAATAATTTACTTGCCTGCCTCTGATTCCTAAATCCTTAGAATTTAATTCAGTCAAGCGAAGTCTAGTGATAGAGATGATGATTTCAAATCTTTAAATGTAGCAATAATCTAAATCTCAACTGGATAATTCCATCCTGAGTTCACAAATCAATATTCAATGTGCTGTCCTTTGCCTCAAAAGGTACTTCATTGATTGCGTGAGATTTTTTCCCCCTGAGGTATATTTTTGCCCTTCTGTTATACTCCAGTTTTTTATAGTCTTATGAGAACAATGACCTCATTCTCTCCAGTTGATAATAATGGCACACTTTTTATAACTTGAAAAGGCATCTGCTTATTGATATGGGAGTTAAAATTAACTATAACAAGACTTAGCCGTTGCATACCTCACTTTATCTTGTGGAGAAAAATAAATAGGGTGGAAAACACGTGAAGCTTGTGGTTGTTAAATCTTTTTAAATGATAATCTGTGTTCCTTTAGAGAACTTTATCTTCTCTTTACGCTTTATTTCACAGCTGAGAAATCAAACAAAGAACCCAGTATTGTTGGATGTGGCCCTTTCTGAATGCTACAAATCACAGTAAAATGGAGAGAATCTAAAAGTTCTGTAAGGAAGAGAAGACATTTAATTCACAATCATAACAAGTGATAGGTTAATAAAAATGTGAAAATTAACAAGCTGATCTTTCTCTTTGAAAGTGATACGTCTTCCATGTAGGTCCACAGTCTTCTTGTATTTTCTGTGGAATCTGGTTCTGCTTAGAAATCACAAAAATACTACTAAAACTGACTGCAGATTCAATCCGAAACAAGAAGAAGGATAAATGAATTTTAGGAGCCCGGCAAGATAAGAAATCTACAAACAGAATAATAATCTTGTGTAATAGCACTAATAGTTCTAAACTAATCCATGAAATATCTTCTTCTCCAAGTGGATAAACAGGAAGTGTATAGCATATTGCACTTTTGTTTATGAATTAAAGCTGCTAGTATGGTGCATTAAATTCCATAATGAAGTGGGATGTGATGGTGCACACCTGTAATCCCAGTACTCGGGAGGCTGGGACAGGAAGATCACAGGTTTGAGGCTAGCCTCAGAAACTTAATGAGGCCCTCAACAACTTAGCAAGACCCTGTTTCAAAATAAAAAGTAAAAAGGGCTCAGGGTGTAGCTCAGATTTAGAATGCTTCTGGCTTCAATCCCTAGTATCAAAAAAAAAAGTCCATAATGAAACGAGGATAAAACTACTTGTTTTTCTCCTCAGATAAATGAAAATATCTGTAAAGGACTGTAGATTATTTTTTATCTCTGTTTTCAACCTCAATACCTGACATATTGCCTGGCATATATAGGCATTCAATAAAGATTTGTTATTCAGATTCTACACATTGTTGAAAGAAGATACCTCATAATTCCTAATCTGGACTCTTAAAAACACTCAATAAGGCTGGGGGTATAATCAATGGTAGAGCACTTGCCTAGTGTGCACAGAGCCCTGGGTTCAATCTCCAGCACCAAAAATAAACAAATTAAAAAATGTTTGATACCATGCTTCTCCTAATGTAAAAATGCAAATGCCACGTGGAGGGACTGTGCATTTGGTCTAATCAGCATGGAACACAGTTAAGAGAACAGATAATTTAGGCTATTTGAGAGCTTTGCACCACCCTTTCCTTGTCCCACTTCACCATGCGCCTGGTGTGCAGGGCACTGGCACTGGCAAGGAGGAGAGCATAGGTAGAAGAAGGCACGAGGCCCTTGAGCAGGGTGAGCTGCAAGAGTCTAAGGGGATCTGGAAGGGAAGGCAGATGGGTACTAAACATGAATTTCACCAGCTGCCAGTTGTAATTATGTCCAGGCTTAATCATCTGTCCAGAAGGGTCCAGGAGTATATAAGAAGGGAAGACACCCCCTTTTCCACAGTCAGTGTAGGGGAAATGAGAGTGGAACCTGAGAGGGATGAACAGAAGGCAAAAGAGGCAGATTCCCTAAGCCTCCCCCCAGGGCAAAAACTATCCTAGAACATGGGGCATTCACTCAAGAAATATGTATTCCTTGCACATCCTGTGAGAGACACTGTTAAGATCTTATTAAATGTTCTACAAATCAATCACTCACTGCTGTTCCCTTCAGTGAGCTAAGAATTTACTAAGGGAGGCAGAGGCTACTCCTAAATGACCTCTTTCAAGACAAGCAGTGATGCTGGCCACAGAGATCTGGGTGCACTTTGTGTTTAGGAGAGGTAACCAGCCGGGCGTGGTGGTGCACGCCTGTAATCCCAGAATTTGGGAGCCTCAGACAAGAGGATTGCAGGTTCAAGATCAGCCTCAGCAACTTAGCAAGACCCTCAGCAATCTAGGGAGATGCTGTTTCAAAATAAAAAATAAAATAGGGCTGGGGGTGTAGCTCAGAGGTAGAATGCCCCTGGTTCAATCCCCAGTACCCTCCAAAAAGGAAAGAAAACCACTTGCGAAGCTGTCCTCCTGATGGTGGGCCTGACTCCCACAGTGCACACCTTTCACTGTCCTCAATAAAATCCAAGGTTTGCTCAAAGTTACATTGATCATATCACTCTCATGTGTGCAACCCATCAGTGACCAGTCTTCACTGCTTTTCAGAGAAATCATTTACCATGGCCTATAAGGCCAAGACTGCATACTCTGGCTTCTTCCTACCTAATCCGTAGTCATTGCCCAATTCCTGGTACACCTTCACGCTGCAATTGCACTTAATATTTCTACCTCTCTTTTACATGTATGTGCGCGTTCCTGCACACACACACACACACACACACACACACACACACACACACAAGTGTTCCATTCAATTTGGATGGTATTTATGGAAATGATGTTCCTCTGCGTACTCTTTCATCCCTGTTACCGGCATCCTGCTCATGCCATCACCGTCTTTCATCCAGACTATTGCTATCATTGCCTGATTGTTCCCTTATTAGCATGTATCTATATACCAGGCAATGCACTGTTTATAAAACACGAATCAGACCTGTTTTCACTCCTTTAACTAAAATGCTTCAAGAATAAAGTCCAAAATTCCTCTCCTTGACCTCGAAAGCACTGCATTAGCTGCCTCCTCTCTTTCTCCAGATTCACCGTGTGAGTCACTGCTCCTCTGAGCTATGCTCCGCCCACACTGGCCTCCTTTTAGTTTCTCTGAACTCCCTCTGATCTCAGGGGCATATCCTGCCTGCCTGGAACGCTCTCCCAGATGTTCTCATGGCTCTTCTACTCAATCAGTTCTCAACTTAAATGCCAACTCCTTGTAAGGCCTTATCTAACCAGAGGAAGGACGAAGGAAGGAAGGTCAGTCTTATCACATGGCATGCTTTACTGTCTTCATGACACTCTTCATTATTTGAAATTATTGATGGCTAATTTGTTTACTTGTTTGTTTACTATCTTTCCCTGCACCACAAAGCTCCTTCGTAGGAAAAACCCTATTAGTCTTGTTCATCCAGCCTGGTACAGGTTTGGAACTCAGAGAGATTCAACGACTGCTTTCTAAATGAATGAACCAGCTTTCTTTCTCTTACTCCTCTCTGTCTTCACTTGTCCGCTGTGTTTCTGTGTGCTCCTGTTTCACATTCAGTGGAAAGTTTCCCCAAACCTGCAGCTGCTTATGCAGTCACCATTGACCTTTACTTATGGACCACCTTCAAGCCACCTCCAAAGTTAAAAAAAAAGAAGTTAATAAATTATGGAAGGGTCTTTAGCATATGGTTGAAATTTTACAGACTCAGTGTCATTTTTACCTACCACTCATCTCTTTCCATGACTCACAGTATTTATTTCTTTACTGGTTCATTTTCTCCAAGCACCTGTTCTTAGAAATAATAGCCACCAGCACTTAGAGTTTTGCTGGTTATCCTGTTTCAAATCCTTATCCCTTCTCCGCTAAGTTTTCATTTATTCCTCATCTTTTATATATCACTCATTATGTCCCAGGCACTGGGAATAAAAGGTGATTTTAAAATGTCTCTGAGCCGGGCGTGGTGACGCACGCTTGTAATCCCAGTACTTGGGAGGCTGAGACTGGAGGATCACAGGTTTGCAGCCAGCCTCAGCTACTTAGTGCAGCCTTCCTCAACTTACTGAGACCCTGATTCAGAAATGAAGAATAAAAAAATAGGGCTGGAGGTGTAGCTCAGAGGTAGGATGCCCCTGGGTTCAATCCCTAGTACTGAAAAAAAAAATTGTCTCTGAGTTCAGGAGGCTATTTGGCTATTTTACTAGAGAAGATTGGTATGTAAACCAGCAACAGCAAAGTGTGCCACTGCATCTGGAACTTAAGTGTCTGTGGGGAATAATGGGGCCGAACAGGAGGGAGTAGTCAGTTCCCGTAAGAATGCAGTGATCAGGATATGATTGGGGAAGGAAGTGACCTTACAGAGGAGGAGCCTGTCCTCCTAGCAAGGAGCAAGGTCAGTGGAGGAGGGAGTGGTCAGATAGCCCAAGGCTTTGGGGGAACTGCAGGGCTTGGGAAGTGCCTGGTGTATGGGAAGTAGATGGAGAGATAAGGAGAGGCTGCTAGGAGCAGAGCTAATAGGAGAATGAGGTGGCTCTTGAAGGTGCTTTCTTTCTAGCCTAAGAAATCCCCAGAAAGCGGTAGTTCATTCACAGAATGAACTCTGTTTCTTCAGTCTTTCTGACTTAAGTAAGTTCTGTCAAGGCCAATACTATGTTTTTAAAGGCTCAGAAGAAACCTCCTTAAAAAAATAAAAATAAGCTAGCTTGTTGTTGTTTAGTTTGCAATTTCCTGAGATATTTTTCTCATGCCTGTTTTCCACTAGCCTTTCGGGGTCACCAAAACTTAGAATGTACTCATTACAATGTATCTATAAATGGACTAATCCCAACAATGAGAAAATTTCAAAGATTTTGCCAGAACTAATAATCAGTCATTCCACGACTGATAGAGCCAATTAACTCCTTGTATAAAAATGTGTTCAGTTTTCTGCTTAAAAGCATATTTTAATCTTATTCGTTATGAGCTTCTTGAAAGTCCTTTCTGTTACAGGGCATGTTATGTTACAGGGCCATGAGTTTCTCTAGGTTCTTGAAAGACTTCATTTGGGGGATGCAGATAGGGTAGGCATGAAAGGTTTTATTGGGTAGGTTCCACAGGAGGGTCACTGAGCTCACTAGTCTGGGAGTGAAGGAGAGAAGGGTCCCCATCTGCCACATGGTGAGTCTCTCATATCATCCAGAAATTCCACCCCTTTCCTTCCATAGTAACTCGGGCGATTACTTTTTGAGTTTCTCGCCATTTCTCGCCATGGCTTAGTGTGACTGTGCACCATTGCGTCATGTGGAAAATCTAAAGCTGCAATGCAATAGACTGGAAGTCTCTGACCACAGCTGGGTGGGGCAAACTTTGTCCCCAAATCCCCCCCCCCCACGCGCCCCTGCTCATAGCTAGCTAGCTACCTAACACTTTCTGTGGCTCTCCGCTTTCCCTTGGTGGCATGCTATGAGCTGCAGGGAAACCAGTGCTCCTGGCAATCCCAGCTAAAAGGCAATTTATGGACCTAGAGGAAAGGAAATGTGTTAAATGGCAATGTAGCAATGTGACACCCCACAAATGCTAAGTCCCTTATTTTACCATGGCATTTTGATTTCTCCTGCATGAGGGGGAATGGGGAGAAAAAGTGAGACTAGGAAATGTAAAAATGACTAGTTAAAAAAATACAGCATTTTAATCTGTGATATAGGAGTGGGGGAGTGGCTAGAAGGTCCTTGACACTTGTAAAAATTCAGAGAGTTATAAAACTCACAAAGGTTTTATCTGCAAATGAGATAGTGGGGTGATAAGTGTGGAATAAGGAGGAAATCACTTCTATCATGTATCTTTCACGTGCCAGGAAATGACCTAGACATATTAATTCATAATCTTCTTCATTATTTTGCCACAACTTTGGATGGTAGTCAGATGATATTATTGGGATCTCACCTATAAGGAAGCTAACTAACATCCAGTGGGTTAAGTAGCTTGGCCTAGTCACATAGCTGTATGGGAGAACATGGCATGACAGTCTGTCCTGATCGCAAAGCCCATGATCTTTCTGGTATATAACATTTATAATTCTAAACTAGGATCATCCTAGTTAAGAAGCATGATTAAGGTTGGACATTGGACTAAATGAGTAACAGAAAAGAATGTAAGAAATGCACTGATTTGTCTCCTAGAGTTTATATGTTGGAGTTTTATACTATTCAAGAAGGAACTAAATTCAAGTGGAGATTGTAGTGTTGTCGTCTAGAATGCAGGTTTACACTTGACTTCAATTTATTGAGTGCTGACTGTGTGCCTAGAATCACAAAGGCACATTTTATGCCATTAAAACATAGTGATTCATTCCACAAACCAACCAACCAACCAAAGCAATGAATGCCTGATCAATTTTTTTTTTTTTTTGCAGTACTGGGGATTGAATCCAGGGGCATTCTACCTCCGAGCTACACCCCCAGCCCTATTTTTTATTCTTTATTTTGAAACAGGGTCTCACTAAGTTGCAGAGGGCCTCACTAAGTAGCTGAGGCTGGCTGCGAACCCAGATCCTCCAGTCTCAGCCTCCCAAGTATTGGGATTATAAGCGTGTGCCACCACGCCCGGCTTGACCTGATCAATTTTTGATGATTTTCCATCGTTAATTACAAGTGACTAAAAGAAAATAGCATCTTAAATGCCAAACTAGTATCCTGGATGTAAATCCCAACAGCAAACCTCATAGATAGGACATGTGGTGGAGAAGGGGGGCTTTAAAACCTGTGAAGAATTTAGAGTGAGTACCAACATCTAATCAGGGTATAAATGCTTGCCTTCTATTTTGTTTTAATTCCTCATAATTTTACAATGTTTATATTTACCAAAGAAAAACAGACTTCTGTGAGTGTGCTTTAAGAAAGTGCTTTCCTGAACAGTATGTCTTTCAGAGAAGGAAAGTTGTTATCAGATCAATGTGCTTAAGGAAATTAAAAGCCCTTGATTAGCAGCCAAGAATCCTCTTAATGACATGACATTTCCCTCCAGGGATTTCAAGTGGTTAATAAAATCTAGTGCTCTCTGTGTAAAGTGCTTGTGTTTGTTTTGTGCTGTTCTGATGTGAACTTGATAAACATTGATATAACAGAAAGTAGCCCTCAATATTAATGAATTTGCATGTCCATTATAGGTATTAGAGCACAAAGTTTTATCTACATCACACTCCTGAGTTCTGTAGTTGAAGGTAAATTTACTATGTGCACATCCCTAAAAACCTCTTCATAAGCCTTAGGCTCCCAGAGAGAAAAGGACATGCTTAATAACCTGAAAATAGTAATAACTCCTAAAATCCTAGAGAAAATATAAGAGTGTGCTGTGATGATAAATGATGCCTCCAACCATTCAAAGTAGTTAATTCTTGGAAAAATTGATCATCTCTGATGATTTTTGCAGAAGCAAGTAAACTAATAGATTATGGTCCTGATTATGTCATGATTTAAACGTTTATATAAATATATAAAGAAATTATTATCTTTATAATATCTTCATATAAATGAGTGTGCATAAAATGCTTTAATTTTAGGTTTTAGAAACCCACTAAATCTAGTAGAAAACATTTTAATGTTATGGGAGATTTTCATAGCTCCCAAAGGCAAGAACACATTCAGAATCAGGGACTAGCAAATTCTCTCTCAGTAAAGCTTCTCTGCCTCTCTCCCTCCCTCCCTCCCTCCCTCCCTCCCTCCTATCTTTGCTTTTCTCTAGGCAGCTCTCTCTTGCTGTCAGGGATTTCCCTAGCCTCCATTGCAATTTCTAGTTGAGTATCTCTTACAGCAAAAGAATAACTTTGACAGTAGAATCTCTTCATTCCAAATTCAGATTAACAATAGACACATTTTATTTTATTTTATTAAAACATAGTGATTCATTCCACAAACTGAATAACCAAAGCAGTGCCTTATCATCTTTTAACAACCAACCCTCAAGCAACTAAAATAAAATGATATTTGTGTTTTAGAGAGTCAGCTTTCCATGACTGTGATAAAATACCTTAGAGGAATCAACTTCAAGGAAGAAAGGTTTATTTGGGTTCATGGTTTTAGAAGTTTTAGTCCGTGGTTGCTTGGGCCCATGGTGAGGCAGAACATCATGGCAGGAGCTCATGGTGGAAAAAGGTGCTCACCTCATGGAGGCTGAAAAGCAGAGAGAGAGAGAGAAAGGAGCTGGGGTCCCAATATCCCCTTCAAGGATAACCTCAATGACCTAACTTCCTTCCACTAGGCACCACTTCTGAAAGGTTCCACCACCTCCCATAGGATGATGACTACGCCCTTAACACATGGGCCCCTGGAGGTCATTTAAGATCCAAATCACAGCAGTAGCTTGGTGCTAAAGACATCCCAGATGTAAATTACAATAGCAAATGTCCTTGCCCAGCTTGGGGCAACTGCCATTCCAGAAACTGTCAACTATAGCCAGGGGTTCAGAAACATCATGCTGCTTTGCCATTATGATGGCATCCCCTTCAAGGGAGGACAGGCTCACTTCTCCTCTTAAATAAATGAAGTGGTGGTGCATACCTGTAATGCCAGTACTTGTGAGGCTGAGACAAGAAGATCGCAGTCTCAGAGCCAACCTCAGCAATTTAGCGAGACTCTGTTTTAAAATAAAAAATAAAATAGGACTGGGGGTGTAGTCCAGAGGTGGAATGCCCCGGGTTCAGTCCAGTCTCCAACAACACACACACACACACAGACACACACACACACACACACACACACACACACACACACCCCAAACAAAAAAAGACGAGGTGAAGAACATTTAGTATGTTTACCTCAGCAACCTTATACAGTTAGGTTTCAATTCAAATTGGACTATTGCATTTTGTTGCTAAAGCTTTAGAGATGAAAAATTATTAACATTCATCATTTTTCATATTCTTACCTTTAACACCTCTCATTCCCCCACCTACCTGTTGACCAGCTACTACTCATCTTAAAAACTTAGCTCAGGTTCTACTTCCTCTGGGTTGACTTCCTCAACCACTACCTCTTTACTTCCAAAATACCTAATTTTCATACTTTAAAGAAATGTTTGTCCCATTCTTTGGTATAGTACCTGTTTTAAGACTGCAATGGATGATTCATGTAATTAGCATTTTATTTCACAGACTAGTCTTACACTCTCAAGTA
Organism: Glis glis; assembly: GCA_004027185.1. Lineage (NCBI taxonomy): Eukaryota > Metazoa > Chordata > Mammalia > Rodentia > Gliridae > Glis > Glis glis. The sequence goes on from PVJS01009121.1 coordinate 25,301, forward strand.
TGCCAGATGGTTAACTTCTGTAAGTTACCTAAGAGTAACACACCTGAATAATATATTTATATATTTTTTCATTTATTTGATGCATACAGAAAGGCTTATGGAAAGTCCCGGACAAAAGAACAAAGGCTTCATAGTTTTGCCTTCATTTTAGAAAATCCAAAAATAATTTTTCCTCCATTTTTTTCCTCATTCCTTGTTCAGGGTTCCTAAAGCCTAGCTCCATCAAAAAGAATTTTTTTTGGTAAATTCCTCATGATTTTACCTACATGATTTGTTATTTATTTCTTATGCAATATTATTTATAAATATTTAGGAGAGTGTTTGAGAAGTTGTACAAATATGATATAGAGAAAAATATTTTGACACTTATATTTCACATTAAAAGTAAGTTATCATATTTCTCCCCCAAAGTGGACAGGAGATATACTTCATTAATATATCTTTCTTATGTCCTTTTCTTACCCTCAAGAAAGAATTATCCAGCTGCCTTAATATGTTACCACTTAAATAGCTATCCCAAACATACCCCATTTCACACATTTGGGGTATGGTAGTAATCCTATAGTTAACTAGAATAAGCCAAGATCATGCCCCAATAAATACCACAAAAATGTGTTTTCTGGTTCCACATTATGTATTTGGAGGGGGATATGTGCTTTGTCCTGTTACATTTTGGAGACATGACTTTATTTCTTTTAGATTTGATTTCTTCATCCATAAAATTAGCTTTATAATGCCTGACTCTGGATTGTTGTGATGATTAATATTAATTTATCTGAAGCACCAAACATATATTAAGTATCATTTGCCTCCCCACATTTTTCAAGTTTGAGGCTGGTACTTGGAAGCTAGGTTCGGGTCACCACATGGTGGAGGCATTTTATACATAGTGTAGTCACAACAGTCATTCAGTGTGCAGATTTGGAAGTTTACTTCCACCAAGCTACTCCCATCCTTGTGTTTAATGTGCAGTGACCCTCACCATCCCCTAAGGACCCATGACAATGTCAACGGCAAGTGGAGGGTGGTCACCAGAACCAAGAGACCAAACAGTACATAGCTTCCTGAAGTAATTTATGTGGTGTTAAATAATGTAAAGCACTGTTTTATATTAATGCAAATAAACAAGGCATTATGACACCCTGGGCTTGTGTCCACTTGTTCTACTGCCAGGGTCTTGGGTGGACTTGCGAGGCACCTCTCTATGGACCATCAGAGGGAGATATGAGCAGATTAATGTACCACAGAGGTTAGATTCTGACAGCACACAGTTCCGTCTGAAATATAACTCAAATGTGAAAATCCATTTCTCTTCTTAAGATGATTCCTACCATTTGAGGAAATTTCTAAAAAGCTACATCCATAAAAAAAACGGGAAATATAACACTACAAAACAAACAGATGACCTGAGTTTTCTAGAACAGATCCATGTTTAAATGCTCACATCTCCAGGAAAACAGTTGAATTTGTTGACCATGTACTCCATTTATTGGTCTTGGCAACTATAGTTACCTTAACTATACTTATGAAAGATTGATGTAATTCTCAGTTACAGAGAATAATTATCTAATTCTTCAGACACCACTCTAGAATCAAAAGGTTATGATAAGTTTGATGGATCTATGGGGCAATGGGCCAAAGGCACTAGTGCTTAACCTATTTTCTGTTTCAATTTGCCTGAATGATAGAATATAGTGCTTAATAATTTGAGGCCTTAAAACTGTGTCAGAATGTAAGAAATGGAAGTAGTATTTATAGTTTTAAAAACTGCCTTGGGAATGTTTATGGAAATCTTCAACATTGACTATATAGTTTTTTGCTACTATGCTAAATTTATTTATTTATTTGTACTTATTTATTTATTTATTTATTTATTTATTTATTTATTGCGGTACTGGGGATTGAACCCAGTACCAACCCAGGCATTTTACCTCCAAGCTACACCCCCAGCCCTAATTTTTTATTCTTTACTTTGAAACAAGGTCTCACTAAGTTGCAGAGGGCCTCACTAAGTAGCTGAGGCTGGCTGCGAACCCACGATTCTCCTGTCTCAGCCTCCCAAGTACTGGGATTACAAGCATGTGCCACCACGCCCAGCTTACTATGCTAAATTTATTAAAAGATTTAAATTGTAGTACATTGAAAGAATTTTTTTTTCACTCTGCAAATAATCATCTCCTGATATTGAGCCAGGCTCTCCATTACATGAGGGTCTCTGTTACACGTGATGTTTTTCTCTACAGTCTTCCTCAGGATGTCATTTGAAGAAAAATAAATAAAAGTAAACATGGATCATGGAGACCCCATAAAGATAACTTGTAAATTGCCATATATTTGTAATCCCTCGCCTGTTGCTCATGGGAATGGACAGGCCAACTCATAGAAATGACCACAAGCAAATCCACATTCCCTTTGTCATCATATCATTATATTTCCTAAAAGGAATGTGAAGAGGAAAACATCTGTTTTTAAATACAATTGTAAATACCAAATCATGGCCTTTGTGGTAGTTTAAAGTGAATTTCTTCTTTTCTGAGAAAATACAGGCTTTCTGAATTTAACAATGATGTTAGAAGCAAAACATACAAAAGATAAGCCATTCATCTTCTTACCTCTGAACAGTTTTTTTGTTTTTGTTTTTGCGGTACTGGCGATTGAACCCAGGGGCATTCTACCTCCAAGCTCCACCCCCAGCCCTATTTTTTATTCCTTATCTTGAAACAGGGTCTCGCTAAGTTGCGGAAGGCCTCACTAAGTAGCTGAGGCTGGCCGCGAACCCGGATCCTCTGGTCTCAGCCTCCCAAGTACAGGGATTACAAGCGTGCGCCACCACGCCCGGCTTCTCTGAACAGTTTTTGACAAGTGTTCTGTATCAGTCAGGGTTCTCCAGAGAAACAACACACACACATATACACACACACACACACACACTATAGAAGTTGCCTCGCAGGATTATGGAGGCCAAGAAATCCCATGATATCTGCTCTTTGCAAGCTGGAGGCCCAAGAAAGCCAGTGGTATAAGTTTCAGTCCAAGTCTGAAGGCCCAAGGGCCAGGAACACCACTGTCCAAGGGCAGAAGATAGATGTCCCAACTGTAACAGCAAAAGTGAATTTACCCTTCCTCTGCCTCTTTGTTCTATTTGGACCTCAACAGATTGGGTGATGCCCACACCAACGTGGGGGAGCAATTGATTCAAATGTTAATCTTTTTTGGAAACACCCTCACAGACATACCCAGAAATAATATCTTACCAGCCATCTGGGCATCCCTTATCCCTTGGCCCAGTCAAGTTGACACCTAAAATTAGCCATCATATGCTCTACGTAATTCCTGATCCCACTTAATAAGACTTGTGTCTCATAAAACATGTGGTACATAGAGCTCAATGATTTTCAGCAGACACTTGGTCAGGGTTCCTACCATTGCTCAAAGGACAGAAGCAGGTTTTTTGTTGTTTTTAAAATATCACTCATGAATCAAAGTCATGAAGTCCTTTTTTGGATGTTCAGGAACAGAAAATTTCCTAAGACCAATGATGCCATGTATCAAGGAGCTGCACACTGTCATTTGCTTGAGTTTTTTTTTTTTAATAACCATGAAGAAATTGTCCTCTCCCTCTAGCAACTTTGTTGTAAAGTTATTAGATTTCAATGTGTGGCATAAGCCAGTGTAGCAAAATCTTAGCCTTCTGATAATATCTCAGCATCTCTCAAGACTGCTCTGAAAACTTGTGGCATGTGAATGGTTCAGGGAATTGAGTCTTTTCCCAACTTAGTTATTGCCAACTGTACATCCCACATGAAAGCCATGTTTAGCAGTTCTCCATATTTTAAGAGGAAATGGTGACTCATGCCTGAGAGGCAGGATGAGAAGAAAGGTCTCTTAGGCATCTTCACATCAGCTTTGCCTCTGTTCCACATTTGTGCCATGAAAGAGCTTCGTTTCACAGCAAACCAGAGACCAAGTCTAAATTAGTATCTACACAGTCTTGAAGAATTGAAGGCTTATGCAATGAAGGAGTTGCCAGAGTGGGTGTGGATCAAAAAGCAATGCAGAAACCCTTATGCCATTCAAAGCAGATTGTCTTCTCTCTCCCAGTTGTTCTTGTAATTTTAACAACCATATGCTTGTCTTCTGTTTTCTGGCAACCTAGATCTGCTCTTTATTTCTTTTTTAGTCTCAATAGAAATTAAGTGGCTTGGCCATCAACATTCTTGCCTGTCTTCTTTCAGTCTCCTGTGAAGAGGACCAGATGGAATAAGTCCTTTTATAGTTACACATTCATTGGAATTGAAATAATGGGTTGCTAATTTCCCATTTTTATAGGCAAAGACCCAGGTCTGTCCCCATGAGAGCATAGCATGCAGGGCTCCAGTCTTATTTTACAATGAGGGGTGAAGCACTAAAGACCGCATCTAAAAGAGTATTCACAGGGACATGAGACAGTTTAGTTAGAAGCAAGAATCTTAGACTGTATAAATGTAGAATTATCCTCACACTACAGAGGAGTTGACTTAGTTTATGATAGAATCTCAAATATACATATTGTAGGGGAAAGACACAAGTGACAATCCAACCCAACCAGTTTGAGCAGTTGATTCAGAATGTCATTTTAAGTTCATGAATTCTTTCCTTGTCAATTGAAGAGAAATAAAGAAAGGCTTTTCTGTTAAGGAAAATCCTACTTCAAACTACAGTGGGTTTAAGTCTTGCAAAATCTCAAGCCAGAATTCACAGTGGACTTGGTGAAGCTCCAGTAGGTCCCTTGCATAGTGCCTATTCTCTAGAACACCGATTGAATCAACAAGAGTGTGCAGAGATGCAAGGACCTTTACTACACTCTGAGTAGGAAGGAGATGTCCTGTAAATATGCTAGGGTTCTAATCTGACGGAGACCTGAGCTAGCGGTGCTGTTTTATTAAGGGTCAGTCACTCGAGAGGTGGTTCTAGTATCAACTCTGATGATTGAAGGGCATTGTCCAAAACAAACAAATAAACAAACAAACAAACAAAAACTTTTCTAGACCAGCTATTATCAGTCAAGTTGCTATGACACAAACATGTCACATTTCATATAAATAAACCACAATGGTAAAAATGCCAGAAGATATGCCACTCTGGTTTATCTAGGGACATCTAAAAATCTCAACATTAGAAAATGTTTAGGATATACTATCTGTAGAAATGAAGCTTAGAGCCAGACGTGGTGGCACACGCTTGTAATCCCAGTACTTTAGGAGGCGGAGACTGGAGGATCCGGGTTCGCGGCCAGCCTCAGCTCTCTCTCTCTCTCTCTCTCTCTCTCTCCCTCCCTCCCTGTCTCTCTCTTTCTCTCTCTGTACCTAGTGAGGCCCTCCGCAACTTTGTGAGACCCAGTTTCAAAATAAAGTATAGAAAAAAATAGGGCCGGGGGTGTAGCTTGGAGGTAGAATGCCTCTGGGTTCAATCCCTGGTACCGCAAAAAAAAAAAAAAAAAAAAAAGAAAGAAATGAAGCTTAGAACTGCACCTGGACTTACGAGTCAGATGAAACACTCAAACTGTTGATTAGGAAATGTCCTTCTAAAATGGGCATTTAAAATTTGGGTATAATTATGAACCATAGGAATTTTAAGTTAGGTGACAATTTTCTCTAATATATTTATAAAGTTCACTTTTCATAAATTTGTGTCTATTTGAATTTCCCTTTGTCTTCAGGTTGATTTCTTGCATTCAAAATCACACAGTCAGTGAGGTGCAGTGGTGCACACTTAATTCCAGTACTTGGGAGGCTGACAGGAGGATCACAGGTTTGAGGTCAGCAGCATGTGATAACTTAGCAAGACCCTGTTTCAAAATAAAATAAAAATAGGACTGGGGGTGTAACTCAGAGGTGGATGGCCCCTGGGTTCAATTCCCAGTACCACCAAAGAAAAAAAAAATCATGCTGTCACAGCAATTATTGGCATGGAAAAAAATATACCAAAGTGAAATGTAAGATGGTGTGCCACAGTGGGATTTCCTGAGGTTAAATTCACCACTCCTGTGCAGTCGCTTCCCATTTCTCCCTTGATTCCATGATATTAAGGGGTGTGTGGTTAAAGGCATTCAGGAATTCTTGCAGCTTAGCTTACCACATCCACAGAGCTTCCCCCTGCAATGCCCTTAAAGACTTGGATCACCATGGGGACCACTACACACTTGACCTGGATCCTAGAGCCTTTAGGAAAAATTGCCATGGCTATATCCCCTTCTCTGCCTCCACGTTACTATAGCCATATCATTTGGATTCTGAAATTGATCAAATTCTCCAGGCTGCCCAATACCAAACTATGACTTGGGAATAAACTTTGGGGTTCTTAAACTTCTAAAGAGTTCAGATCCTGGAGTGCATGCCAGGCCGGCCTTGTGTCTTCGTATGAATGTGAGAAACTTGTGGAATGCCAAAGAGTCAGCTAGCTCTCATAGGAAAGACAGGCCATTTGCTCTTTGACAAAAGTAGACATTTAAGGATAGTAGAGAAACTGTAGACTCTCTGTCTGTGAAGTCAGTTTCTGGCCTTAGATGGGAGTCCAATGCTTCTGTGGGTTAGTCATCACTCCAGAGCTCTAGGGTACCACTTACTGCTCTGGAATACCTCTTTGCTTAGTAGTCTATGGGGTTTAAGTTGTCACATTCCTCCTGGAGTCAGGGTTACTATAATTGTCTCTGCCATCTACAGCAGCTCTGGGAAGGGCAACGGGGTGGAGGGGAATTTCACACATGCCATATGTCACTTACTCGTCCTGCAAGATCTGGCTAGGACTTGCTGCAGTTGGGAGGAGGGGGGAGATGTGTCTGGATGATACAAACACAGGGACCCCAGAGCCTTCAGGATGGATTCTGATCTAAAATTGTTCACCATGACGTATGTGTGCAGCTTAATTTTATGGTACCAGCGTTTCGGCACTCAGCAATCACCTCCATGCTGGGCAGAGTGACATTTTGGTGTATCAATCCAAAAGATACTGAAAGTGTTTTCAAAGGAAAACCAATTCAAATCATTTCTTACACACCCCCCCCAAATTGCCTTACCTCACCATTTACACCACAGGTAGGAATAACAAAATCAAATTTTGTTGTTGTTGTTGTTGCTGTCTTGCAATAAATTGTTTTCTGTTCATTAAGACTTAAATACATGGTGGTAAAAGAATTAAAATATTGGTGTTAACTATTATAAAATGTGTCATCTATTATTAAAATCAAGATAAGTGTTAAGTTCGTGGGGTAGAATCTCTCTAATTGTTTTATTCCATGCCACCTTTTGTTATTAAAGATATATCATATATATTGTATATGTATACATACATGTATGTGTGTATATATAGTGTATATATGTATATATGTATATATATGCAATATACATACATATATATTGTAAATATATAAAACCATGTAAATATATATATAAAACCATTCCTGTCTGCTACACCAAAGGATCCCTGGGAGCATGTCCCCACAGTGAGTCATTTTTATTCTGGATATCCTCATCAAACAAGAAAAGTTTGCCAACTTTTACTTTCCCTCATTTTTATTTAACAAATAGGGTTTTGTTCTCCAAATTAAATATTAGAAACAAAATTATCAAAAATAAATGCCCTTGAAGATTCTGAATCATAACTGCACGTCCTCCTTTTTTGTCCCATCTCTCTCCCAACTTTCCTGGGTTTAAATTACAGGTCTAGAGGGAAAGACACATACATGGCAGTTTGACGTGATTAATGGCGGAGTCAGCAGAAGCCTACTCGTGCTATTTTCCGCCTTGCTTTCTACCTCATTGAATACACGTACACTGTTATCTCAAACTTGCTTCAGGCTTCACCAGGGAAATTGTTCTCCACAGGATTGCAATGCCTTTTCATTTGCCTTGACCAACTGGTATTCCCAGTCACTTCTTAAAGTCAGGTTTATAAACATATAATTTATATACAGTAACATTTACTCTTTTAGTTGTAGAGATATATGAATTTTGAAAATTGCATGAAATCATGGAACTTCCACCAACCACATCAAGGTATAGAAAATTTCCATCACTTCAAAATGGGTCCTCATGTCCATGGTCCTCGTGTCCGTGCACTATAGTCCCTGGCGAGCTCTGATTTGTTCTCTGTCCTGATAGTTTTGCCTTGTCCAGAACATCATATAAGTGGAATATACATACATAGCCTTTTCTGTCTGCTTCTTTCACTAGCATAATGCTTTTGAGATTCACCTGTCTTATTGCACATATCAGCATTTTTTGGTTTTTATTACTGAGCTGGATTCTATTGTATAGATATATCATAGTTGATAGTTTATTTATCAGTTTTCAAGCTGAGGTATATTTGAATGTTTCTGGGGTTTAGTGATTATGAATAAAGTCACTGTAAGCTTTCACTTACAGGTTTTTATATATTCAGGTTTCATTTCTCTGAATCAGTAACAAAGAGTATAATATATCATTGTGGCTGCGGTTTGTATTTCTCTAATAACTTGTGCTATTGAAATTTTTATCATGTCCTTATTTGCCATATGTATCTCTACTTTAGTGAAGTGTCTGTTCAAAGTTTTGTTCTTTTTTATTTAGTTGCTTGCTTTAGATGATGATGATGATGATGATGATGATGATGTTGTTGTTGTGAAAGTCCTTTACATGTTCTGGATACCAGTCTATAATCAGATATATATTTTGCAAATATTTTCTCACAATATGTGACTTCCCTTTCATTTACTTATCAGTAGAAATCACAAAGTTTTAATTTTAAGTCTAGCATATTAATTTTTCCATTTATACATACATATATATATATATATATATATATATGTTTTTCTAACCCAAGAATACAAAGAGCTTTCATAACCCCAAAAGGAAACCTCATGGCCACTGAACAGTCACCCCCATTCTCCCCACTGTGTTCCAAGGTATTTATCAAGGTTCATTTTTGCACATGTGGTTCCAGTATCATTTATTCAAAAGACTGTCATTTTTCTATTGAATTACATTGGCACTTTTGTGAAAGATATGGGATGTTTCGGGACTTTTACTCTGATCTCTGTGTCTTTTCCTTCTCCAATAAAAGGAATATGTTATCTCATATACTCTTGAAATATCCTATCTTCAACACTGTAGCTTTATAGTAAGTTTTTTATTTATTTATTTATTTATTTATTTATTTTTATGTTTTTATTGGTGCATTGTAGTCTCACATCACAATGAGTATCAGTTTGGTGTTAACATACATTCACACAGCTATAAATCAGGTGGTGTGACTCATTCAACTTTGTTCTTCTTTTTCTAAATTGTTTAGGCCATTATGCATAAATTTATCAATTTCTAAAGGTAGTTTATAAATATTTTGGTTGACTGGGATTTGTTGCATTGAATCTAGAGACCTACTTGTGGAGAATTGACATCTTAACACAATTAGGTTTTCTCATACATGAACATGATTTATCTCTCCATTCATTTATATCTTCTTTAGTGTCTTTCATTAATAATTTATAGTTATAATAAAGAATTTACAGTTTTAGTCATACAAATTTTGCTTATATTTGTTAGATTTATCCCTAAGTACTTCACTTTTGGTGATTTTACAAATGATATTGCTTGTTTTTAGTTTTCAATTTTTTATTGCTAGTATATAGAATTAGGATTGATTTCTGTACATTTACTTTATATCCTACAATCTTATTAAACTTGTTTATTAGTTCTAGTAGGTTTCTTTCAGATTCTTTGAGATTTACTATCTTGACAATCTATGTAGTCATCTGTGACTAGAAACAGTTTTAGCTTTTTTTTTTCCATAGCTATATGCTTGCTATTTCTTTTTCTTGCCTTGTTACTCTGGCAAGGTTACCTAATACAATAATAAATAAAAGTGGTGAAAGTGAGTATCTTTTCCTTGTTCCCAATCCCAGTTCTGTTTTACTTTTCATTACCTTTCCTTTTGAATCTTCCTCCTTTTTTAGAGAACTCTTCCTCCAGCTGTCCTTACAGGTGGGCATTCCACAAAATCACCCGTAACCATTTGCGGTGTTCTATCTACATATACTCTGTATTACCTTATACACTCTTGGAATATCAAAGGTTGCTTGTACACACATTCCTAACTCCATATTCAATACCAGACCTCTCCCAGCAGACTTGTTTATCTACTTGCATGCCGACTGCATGTACTAGAGACAAGTCAAATTTAATATTTACCAATCAATTTTACTTTCCCATTTGTTCCACAAGACAGTTTCTCTAGTGATAGTTTTATTTTTATTTATTTATATTTTTGGTTTTTGGTATTGAGGATTGAACTCAGGGACATTCTACCTCCAAGCTACACCCCCAGTCCTATTTTATTCTTATTTTGAAACAGGGTCTCGCTAGGTTGATGAGAGTCTCACTACTTGCTGGGCTGTCCTTGAACCTGTGATCCTCCAGTCTCAGCCTCCGAAGTACTGGGATTATAGGGATGCACCACCATGCCTGGCTTTAGTGATAGTTTTAAAACACCAACCTGATTGTATCACTCCTTTGCTTAAACCTTTTAATAGCTTATTCCAAACACTACCATAGCTGAGAAGGCCCTACATAATGTGGCTTCTACATAACCCTAAGGCTCATCTCCTAATACTTTGCTTCTTGTATGCTATATTCTACCTACAGGGGCCTCCAATATCTTATCTTTTTTGTGCCAGCAAGCTTGTTCTCACTTTATAGCAGAAATAAATCTTTGCATGACTAGCACTTTGGGGATGTGTAGGTTGTTCAGGCTCAAATTACCTCCTTGGTCAGAGTTTTCTCTGTTCAGTCTAAGTTAGCCCCTCCACCACCTACACATTTTCTTTCATTTGGTATTCTGTTATTTTATTTTTAAGATTACCATCTGAGCCGGACGTGGTGGCACATGCCTGTAATCTCAGTACTTGGGAGGCTGAGACAGAGGATTGCAGGTTCAAGGACAGCCTCAGCAAGTAGTGAGACTCTCAACAACCTAAAGAGACCCTGTTTCAGAATAAAAATATAATGGGGCTGGGTGTGTAGCTTGGAGGTAGAATGCCCTGGGTTCCATCCCCAGCACCACTAAATAAAAAAAAAAAGATTACTATCTGGAATGACTTTATTTATTGGTTTCTAGTACTGTGTTATTTCTCCCTCTAGAAGGTAAGCTCCTTGAAGACAGAACATTGATCATTATGATAGTAGTAGTAACTGTATCTCTGATTCCTATACCAGTGCCTGGGCATATAGTAGATGTTCAGTAAATGATTAATGCTGAGGTAGGTATGATAGCATACGCCTATAATACTGGTACTTGGGAGGCTGAGACAGGAGGATTGCAGGTTCAAAGCCAGCCTCAGCAATGTAGTGAGGCTGTCAGCAACTTAGTGAGTCCCTGTTTCTAAATAAAAAAAATAAAATAAGACTGGGGTATAGCTTGGCGGTAGAATGCCTCTGGGTTCAAGCCCCAGCACCACACACAAAAAAATTAATGCTGAATAAATTCTGTAATTAACCATCTACTTGGTCACTTAATCCAGAGACCTGAATATCACCTGATCCCAGCAGTTTGTCAGTAAAGCAGAAACCACTCCAGATAGTTTAATCAGGAAAGGATTTAATTCAGAGAATTAGGAAGTTACAGAATCAATTAGAAACACTTAAGAAGCAACATCCAGGAAAGCCACTGCTGGTCATTAGGAAAATAAACTGCAGAAATGTTGAGAAATCTCCACCAAAGATCTCAGCTGTCTACAGCACCCAAGATTCTCAGTGGGTCATGCAGCAGTTCCTGGCAAAACCTCATTCAGTCATCTGCCAAAACCCCTGCACCTACTCACCGTTGGTGGAGTAATAATAGGTCTTTCTTTTCTGTCTTCCAAACCTTCGTGAGTACCTTTCAGGAGAGGGACCTAACATGAGATCCTAGAGAGGGGCAAAATGTGGAAAGAAAGAAAGAAAGATATTGAAGCACTAACAATCCAGCCCATGAACTCACCCGCCTCCAACTCGTGACCAAGTGCTATATAGATTTTACTCCTGTCTTTCCCTCAAATATCTCCATGTCTTTCCATCACGAATCCCGCCCACTTCCACCTCCATTTAGACCCTATTATCTTTTGCAACAATCTAATTGGTGTTGTTTTCTTTAAATAATCTGCCTAAAATGTAACCCTGTTATTCCCCAATTTAAGAGCCTCCAATGCTTTTTGTCCCCTACAAGGTCAAGTTCAGGTTTCAGAGCCAGGGAAGGAAGGTCCCGCCTTTTGACTTTGTTCTTCTGCAGCACCGCACACACCACACGTTGCCTCGCCTCTTGCCCTCCTTCATCTCACCCACCTGCTCTGCTTCCTGCCTCCTCCACCTGAGGCATGATTGTCCTGTGAGACACAGCTCAGTTGTCCCAATCCCTGGGAGCCTTGCTTCATACCCTTTCCCTTCCCTCCCATCTGCCCCCTCTAACTCCCATACCCAAACTGAATTAAGAGCATCTCCTCGGTGCTACCATTAATATGATAAGAGTTGGTCTATGGGTTGGTGGCCCTCCCAGAGGGTGAACGTCAATCTCTCAAACTTCCAACAGCAAACCTTTGACAATTGGCTGACTGGATGAATAAAGACATGCATGAGTAGGTACACATAGGTACTTGTATTTCATTTCTTTTTTTTTTTTTTTTTTTGCGGTACCAGGGATTGAACCCAGAGGCGTTCTACCTCCGCGCTATACCCCCGGCCCTATTTTTTATACTTTATTTTGAAACCGGGTCTCACGAAGTTGCGGAGGGCCTCACTAAGGAGAGAGAGAGAGAGAGAGAGCACTGAGGCTGACCGCGAACCCTGATCCTCAGGTCTCCGCCTCCCAAAGTACTGGGATTACAAGCGTGCGCCACCACGCCCGGCTTGTATTTCATTTCTTTAATTATTTTTTTAAACTGGGTACATATGTGCAAAGGAAGAATTTCCAGACAAATGGAGCTGTATGTAAAGGGAACCAGTACTTCATACTCCTAAGAGACCATCTCTGATTTTTTTCCCCAAGAGTAACGCATGTTATTTTCTCCTGCCTATTTGGATTTGAAAAAGAAGAAGATTGGAATAGAACTAAAAGAGTTATGTACCACTCAGATATCCTACAGACACACTTAGCAGAAATTAATAGCAGGGATCACGGATCAGATATGCAAGATGACTCTCTTACATGCAAGCTGTTGGCCACATAAGAGAGATGCCTATGAAAGAACCACACCCGAATCCAGCCAGATTCTATTTAACAAGAATGAAAGAAATTTGGGGTCTGCAAATAAGTAGGTGTTTAACACTTTGGCATTCTATTTGACCCATTTGTGTGAGGCTGCCTTTTCTCCTCAGAGCATTTCTAGGATACATGACGATTTTATTTTTATTCATTCATTTACCTAAACAGTATGTTTAAAATGAACAGGTGTGATTCATTCAAAAAATACTCCAACTCTCCCAATATATTAAGTAGCATGGAATGTCCCCATCACTCCTAGCTACTAGTTACCTCCACCTGTACTCCTGGGCTATAAGCAATCAACTTCACTCCTCACAGACAAGCATTGGTGGAAAACTCAGCTTGGGGCTGTGCACTCATAGTTGGCTTTCCAGTTTTTCCATAGGGAATTAAGCAGAGCAGCAGATAATACCCTACTTGAAAAACACATGGTGCCTTCTTTCTCCACTCTCTTCAGTTGATACCTTTTCTCTTCCCTTCTGGTGCTGGTGCCCACAGTGTTTGTGGCTGTCCCTCTGAGAGCCCTTCTTTGATCCGGACAAACATGGAATGCTCTTAGGCAGTAACTTAAGATTTCATTCCACCTCATTCAGATGCAAAACATGCAGCATCTTATTTTGTAAAAACTGCCTTTTATTTTATGGTGATGTGGCTTTTTATTTGCATTTTAGAGTTTCATACCTGTGTCCTTTGTTGGTCAAGACTCAGAAGACAATCCCATTCACTAAAAACTAAGTTCTTATAGCACCACAAATAAATTACAAGCACTGAAGTACATGACTAGAAGCTCCATTACCCTTCTCACCTCTCCCCATGCCTCTTCCCTAGGGAACACTCAGTGCTCTGTAGCTTTTTCTTGAGAATGGTGACTGCAGGATACATTAAAAAAAAAATCCCTTGCAGTCCTCCTGGAGGACCAACCCCTGGGGCTGGTGTCATTGTCTCTGGAACTGTATTAAAGGCATGATTCTTCTGTGAAATAGCCCCAGGCATCAGAGTGCCATCTTTCCAGATCTGATTCAGCCCTGCTCTAAAGACTCATTTGGAAATTCTTAGAATCTTATTCATCTTCTATATGCCCACTTTCTCTGCTTTGAGCCAGTGGCAGTGATTAAATTAGAGGCTTCTATCTGAGTTAGCCTGGTTGTTTGCCTTTAAATTTGTCTTCTGACTCAGTTCCCTTCTGGAAGTTTTTAAGCTCTTTTTCTGCAATAGATCATGCGTGAGTCCTGGTATTACTGGATTTTTCTAAAAACAGAGAGCATGACATGAGAAGGAGGAATGGTCTCTCCTACCTTGCAAATTAACATCATATAACACTGGGACCTCAAAGATTCAGTATAGCAAAGGTGGGGAGAGAGGGTGTTGCCTGGCTGATGTCCCATGGAGGGCAGTGGTACCTGCTGGAAGGACGAATAAACATGATATAATAAACACTGTCAGATACCACATGGTAGCTGAGCAGGCATATTTGTGGACATGTATGAAATACCTCCTGGGGATCCTGACCCTCTTGGCCAGCTATCAGAGTTTGGAAGTCCTATGTCAGGTGGGGGCAGTGAAGTCTAGATTGTTATTGTCACTGGGACTTGACCAGTTTTCCTAGAACAGAGAACCTGAAGTGAGGCTTACATGCTGTTATTTTATGGGGGAGGTAGGGCATGTGCAATCCCAGGATGCAGAAATAAGACAAAAGCAGAAAAAAAGGAAAAGCAGATACCAGGAGATACATTACTGAGCTGGCTGTCATTTCTCAAGAAAGTCCTGGTAGTTGTCAGGTCACACTGAGGCAAAGCCGTATGGAACTGCTACATTTCAAACCTTCTCCCTCTCTCTTCTCTGATGGTCAGTGTTAATCCCCCCCATACTTCTAGGTTCTCTATGTGAGCCCTCCAGATAGACTCTGGGAAAACCAGAACACCCATGAGTTGAGTTGGGCCAGACCTGGGTGGTAAGTTGCCATGGCTCCAACCCCACTGGCATGATGGGGGCCTTGCTCATCCCCCCAGGAGGTGGAGCAGCCTGCGGGGTGAGAAGATGGGACAGCACAGGCACCACTGTGGCTGTGGTTTTACAACCACAGGACCAGAGCTAGGACCACCCCAGCTGGGCTAAGAGGTGGGCAGGGCCAATCAGATCTAGTGCGTGTAATATGGGCCCTCTTCACACTCTAGTGTGCCATAGGTTGGGAAAATGTGAGGAACTCCCGGGTCCATCCAGGTTTTGTAAATCATAAGTAATATTCTTACAAAAGCCCCGTCTATTGGAATTAATGTCATATGGGAAACATTATAAAGGAAGTAGTAGAGTATCAGCAGGGATACAGACTTTCTATCTTGGATAAATGGGAGAGCTGTTAGAGACCATCTCCAAATTAAAAAACAGCGTCGGGCATGGTGCACGCTTGTAATCCCAGTACTTTGGGAGGCGGAGACCGGAGGATCCGGGTTCAGCGCTCTCTCTCTCTCTCTCTCTCTCTCTCCTCTCTAACTAGTGAGGCCCCCCGCAACTTCGTGAGACCTGGTTTCAAAATAAAGTATAAAAAAATAGGGCTGGGGGTGTAGCACGGAGGTAGAACGCCCTGGGTTCAATCCCCGGTACTGCAAAAAAAAAAAAAAACCCCACTTCAAGTGAAATAAGTTAGGTGACTCCCCCAAACAGCTCCACAAAAGAATTGAGAATCCTTCCTTTCCTCAGTGAAATTTCTTTTTTATGAAAGAAGCTGAACCTTTTGAGAATAGTCTGTGTAGTCTTAGACTAACTGAAATCGTTTTTCTCTTCAGATTCTTTTCCTATTTAAGATTTTACATATTAATACTTTTATGCTAATTAAGTGCCTAGAGATTTATAGGCTCTTCAAAAGAAATATCTCAACATGCCTCAAAGATTGATATTTGTATGGAACAACCTGACTACAGGAATGTTAACAATTGCTTATCCTAGGGATTATGTTCATAAATCTAAAGATAGATAATCTACCTTAACCTGTTTAGTCAGAATGAAAGCTACTTCAGCAACGTAATAAGGAGATACCTTCTTCTAACCTTGTTGCATTTGATTGAAGATTGTATGAGAACTTTTCTCCTACTTGATTTTTCATCCAAGGTTTTTGAAGTGCTTTAGAGAGGGAAACACCCTAATGCACAGGATGTACATACTCAAACTTACCAAAGTCAACTACTAAGCTGAGCACAGGAAGGAGGGAAGGGAGAGGGAATGGGGGTGGAAATTAGGGAGGGCTAATTGACCCATGTGTGCATGTATACTTCTACCACCCTGAAACCCATCAAGATGTATGATTACAGTGCACCAATAAATAAGAAAACATTATTTAATACAAGAGTTTTGAATACAGTATTTTTCCTGTTTCTAAAATATGGCGAGTATTAGAGCCTCCAAATGAACAGTTTCGAAAACATGTTTCAGGATAAGGTTCCTTGACATTGCCGCACGCTTGCCCAGAAGGAAATGGTTTTTGCAACCTCTGGGCGATACTTCAGCCTTCCATCTCTGTTTGGATTTGTATTTCTCTAGGAACAAATAGCTGATAGACTTTGTTTTATATAAATTTCAAAAATCCAAGTAAATTTAATTTTATGGACCATTTTACTATGAGAAAGCTTCCTTAGATTTATGTAATTTTGTTTCTTGCATATATATTTTTCAAAAATATGAAAGTTGGCTCCCAGTGCCTTGTGATGGTTGGTGGGAGTACTGGCCCACAGGCTTCTGCCATTACTTAGTAGCTATCAGCTGAATTCTATGGCATAAAAGAATTCTTTCCAAAATTGATGAAAACCCAAACAATAAAATTTTATTGTTTTAAAAATATATTCACTTATTGGTGCATTGTAGTTATACATTTTGATAAGTGTCAGGGTATCAGAAGCATGCATGCACACATTGCTCATTTAGCCCTCCCTCAAATCCCACCCTATACCCTCCCCCTTCCCTCCTTTTCATGTTCAGCATAGTGATTGATTCTGATAAATTTGTGTATATATATCGTGTATATTTTTTCAGGTGATGCTCAAATGAATTTTCATTTGAATTATTACTTATGTGAGCACATTCTAATATTCTATTGTCAAAGTATTTTTCTGTTGTAGTCTAGATTCTTCAGGGGAAAATGTCAAAAGTTTGTCTAAAATTGAGACAAAATGGTTTTCTTTTTTGACTAAACAGGTCAATAAAATTTTGACCACAATTAAAAATTAAATGGTCTTTGATTTTTCTGTGACTAGACACTTTTATATTTAATTGCATGCCTATTTTTTTCCTTTCTTATAAAATGATTGAAAATTAGTTTTTAGAGATACTTTTTGATGTACTTCATATGTCGGCATGTTAGGTGTATCTTCTGACTTACAAACACCTAGAGTTTGTGAATGTGTCTTAAAAAACAATAGTGTGGGTGCTAACAAAGATGATTTTTGTATTATGTACAAATAAAATCAAATATGTACTGATACTCTGCAATATGTGTTTTTAAAAAACATTTTTTAGTATAAAATTAGTAAGTCCCAAACTTGGGATATATTATTTTAGAAATAATATATTAGAAATATATACATTTCTGTAGAAATAGAAGTATTTACATTCATTGTTAGAAATATTTACATTCATTATTTTGGGAATATAAAAGGTAGTTCTCTTTTTAGGCTCTAGTAGCAAATAGCTAATAAAGGAGTAAATATTTGGTATTGATTACATTCTGGCTGATTTGGGAATGGCATATGTATATATTTTTTTCTTCCCTACATTAATCTAAACATTTCAAGAGTAGGGGGTATATTTCACACTTAAGCTCATGATAGAAATGTACACATGCTAAAAATATACCATAAAATGTGTGTGCTTTATCTAATTAATGTGTGTATACATTTTATATTTTGTATTTACTTATAGAGCACTTATTGTGAAAGTTATTTAGCTATTATTTTATCATCTGAATATCTATTCATTGGCATTTCAGTGTCATAATTTATACTCATACTATTGATTAATTCTAGAACTATTTGTTGAACTGTGCTGCTGGCTGCAGACATACACTCCTGGAGTTCAGTCCAGTGGATGAAAGAGACATTATTATGTGATACAGAAGCAGCAAGTGCCTTCTGAATTCAAAGTTTAAGACTAATTATTTTCATTATAATTATAGTATGGCACTTTATTACATTTTAGTTTTTATTAATTGGAATAATGATTAGTTGAGAATTATTACAAAACATTCATTGAAAATTAAGCATTAAAATGAAATGTGAATTGAATTAAATGCCCTATGTAGATCTTTACAAAAGCCTATGGATTAGATGTAAACATTCTCATTTTACCTATGGATAAACAGCAAAAGGACATTCCATACTCATTTTAAAAAATTGATAATCCATTTGTATTTCATACATAGCAGCAACCTACTACCCTAAATATTTACTTCCTAAACCATTCTATTTAAAATTCTGTAAGGCATTTATTAATTATGTGGTTTAGTAGCACAAATTGCTTAACTTCTTACATGAGAAAGAATTTAATTAGGCAAACTTAAAAGCATAGAAGCTACAGTATTACAAGGTGATAATTCCAGAAGCCGTGTACACGATACCATTTAATTAATTTGAAGTACCAGTTTCTGGAATGTTTAAGCTTTGTTGGACTTTGAGGAACAAAGGGGACAGTGACCTCCCTAGGAAAAGAATGCTGTGGATAAGCTGATCTGTTACTTATCAGCCCGCTGTTGTAGCTGTGCCAACCAGACATGCTCACATTGCTTGGACATGATGTGCATGGTAGTTATAGTCAGACAGGGTGATAAAGATAAAATTATGACTTCACTTTCCCTGGATAACTTACCCTTTGTTCTTTGGAATTAGCAATTTTAAGACCACATATGAGGAAACATGTAATACCAAAAAATGTTCCAACTGTGTATGTTAGTGCTTTCAATACTGTAACAGTGAAATAGGAAAGATCTTATAAACACCAAGCCTGCTAAACACTACTACTAGAAGAAAAGAATTTGATCAAAGGAGAAAAGACAAGTTTCACAAAATATTAGACCTCAGCATTACACTTGAATTCAGACTAATAATTAATGATTTATTCAGAAATGGTTCTCATCTTAAGTTCTTAAGTTTTGAAAGTGGGTTAATATTTTCTCAAAGTCCTTTCTAGAGAAAATGCATTTTTTCCACAAAAGAACTTTGAACAAGTTGAATTATTAGTAGAAAGGTTTCAAAGACAGCCACAACCAAAAAATACTTTTAAGTCAATCTTTAGACAAAAAAACATGAATGGACAAACTAGATCAATTTTAAGTTTGTGATTAGAATAAGATTTAGACATAAAGTGCTAAAATTAAGAAAATGGATAATTGTGTCATTAGCTCTCCTTGAATAGTACATTAATAGTCTACAACACCCAGAAAGAATTGCAACTGGATCATGGTAGCCAAACTCTACCCTTTTTATTTGACACATATCCAGATCTTTGACTTCTAAGTCGAAACACAGAATTTACTTTATTTTTAAGCAGCCAATGTAGATAGAGGTGAAGGACTTAAATATAATTTTATGATAATTTTATTAGAGTTAATCAGGGTGAATTACTGCTTTAAGGCTATTTATACTTCCAGGTTCTTAAAGCTAGAATCTGAAAAATTAAGGAAACAATACTGTCTTTTTTTAGTTATATAATATCAGACAGGGTTTTCATGTAGGGCTTAGACTATGCTACCTGATGTTTAAATTTCACTACCTTCCCAGAAAAAAATTATACATAAGAGAGCATCAACATCTACATGATATCTAACATGAGACGCTAACATGGCTTAAATGCAAAGAAGCTGCTTAACAAAATGTTAATGTTCAGAGAAATATTCATAAGTTTCAAATATATTGAAATCTCTTTCATAATAGGACTTACCATTTTTTTTTTTTTTTTTGCGGTACCAGGGATTGAACCCAGGGGCGTTCTACCTCCGCGCTACACCCCCGGCCCTATTTTTTATACTTTATTTTGAAACCGGGTCTCACAAAGTTGCGGAGGGCCTCACTAAGTAGAGAGAGAGAGAGAGAGAGAGTTGAGGCTGGCCGCGAACCCAGATCCTCCGGTCTCCGCCTCCCAAAGTACTGGGATTACAAGCGTGCGTCACCACGCCTGGCTGGACTTACCATATTTATAATCAGAGAATATCAATAATTATATTTAACATTTATTGACCCAGTAGTATGTGCCAGGCCCTATGCAGAGCTCCTTGAAAGAATTATCTCATTTCATCCTTCACCATGTTAGTAAGGAGCTAATATTGGCTCACATTTAGATATGAGAGAATAGAGGTCTTGCTGACTTCAGTTTTGCCTCACTTCATCCCTAATTAGAAAAGAAAAACAGGGAATGCAATTAAAACACACACACACACACACACACACACACACACACACACTAATAGTTTCTCAGAATGTAATGAAAAGAGCAGAACTCTGTGGCTCAAGAGACCTGTGTCCTGGTCTAGACTATAATTCCTTCACGGTAGGGACTTGATTTCATTCTATGCCAACACCTATTCTAATATATGTGATGTAATAAATACTTAATAAGTCCCCTTTATGGAATAATTGATTCCCTGAAGGATGGAAGGCACTGCTAACTCAATGTGTCATATTGGCCAACTCATTTGACCCGTTTGGGTCCCATTTACTTTTTATTCCTTTGCTATTCTATTGCCTACATTTCCACTCTATTCTCTGTTTCTAAAAATGATTCCAGCTATTCTAATAAAAGATACAATTGCATAAGACTTTTGAGTAAACATAAAAGGTCAAGAGTGATGTACTTTAAGAAAGGAGAAAACCATGTCCAAAATCGAGGATAAGAATAGCTGCTTCTTCTGGGCTTAGAATTTAGACTGAATGTTGCTACAGAGACAGAGCATCTGCCTCACTGAATCCGCACCACCTACCCGCTCTTCTGCCACGTTTGGCCAGAGCAATCTGCTCCTGTAGGAGTCTTGGAGAAAGGAAAAGAAAAGCCCAAAATACCAGCTTGGCTGTCTAATTGCTTTTAATTATTAAACCATCCCAGTTCTAGACAAGTAGGTCCATTTTAGAACATATGATCAAAACTTTAAACAGCAGAAAACCTTGGGAAGAGAAAAGAGATTTTTTTCTCTAGTGAATTCTGAAAGACCCGATGGAAGGGAGGAATTAGAATAATTCTGAAAAAAGGGAAGAGATCTAAAGCTCAGGATTAAAATACCAAAAAGAACTAAGTCACAGCAAGCCCTACGCATCCACACAGCAGTACCGGAGGGCCCTGACCCTCCAACAGAATGGTTACTGGGAACAAGAAAAACCATGAGAAAACTAAAGTTCTGCCAACCTCCCAGAAACCTAGCTTAACTTGATCACTAACTGCCCTGAGGGAGGTTGTTTGTTTTGGGTTCAGACAGAGCAATTTGATAAGAAAAGAATCTGAGTCAAATGGTGAGAAAGGTAAATAATTAACCTTGTAACTTCAACAAATGGCAGCAATCTAA
This sequence comes from Glis glis, assembly GCA_004027185.1. NCBI lineage: Eukaryota > Metazoa > Chordata > Mammalia > Rodentia > Gliridae > Glis > Glis glis. Next base: position 47,079 of record PVJS01009121.1, read on the forward strand.
GATAGTCAAGTTATAGCTAGACCCAAAGAATCAGTAGTACCAGCAATTCTCCATTCTGAGACATTTGTCTTTGTCTTGTGGGCATTAGCTTTTACTTTCAACTAAGAAGCCAGTCCCAGGTTACACTTCAGAGATGGAAAGGAGGCCTTTTCCAACACACCAAAGATAATGCTCCCATTTCTTCAGTATTTATGATGTTTGTTCACCGGCTTTCTCTCATAATTGCTTTCTGTTCGCAGACTCAAGATCACATATTGGGCAATTCGTAGAGTTATTCAGCAAAAATGTGCTTTATCACCTCATAGCACCTCATATATGTTCCGGTTTTCCTATCTCTATATGATTATCTTTGCTGATTCCTTTATTGGGAATCTTCCAATGGCTTAATGACTCATCCTCCAAACTATGGCCCTAGATGGCCAAGTACAACAAGCATTTTCTCTCTATTTTTCTAAGTACTTTTCAATGTGCAACATCTGAGTTGATAATAGTAAACATGAAAGTAGAAATGAAGGACATGAAGTGGAAATATTACAATTCAACTTGGGAAAATTGCCAGTGTAAATGTATGACCAAATGTTATGTAATTACCATTGTGCCTCGTAAAATGGTATCACCATACCTAGGGATTGTAACCCAGGGAAAAGTTGTACTGGAAATTCAAAATTTGAATTTGAATTAAAAGAGAATGCAGGGCTGTTAGTTACAATTCTCATCCCTTTCTTCAGTCTAGTCCAATAAAGACATTTCAACTGAAGATTTAAATCTAAAAATCAAATTATTTATTTTGATCTATCTTTAGTACTACTCAACTGTGGATTGTACAGAGAAGATGACTAGAACTAAGAATTAATGAGAAATTATAACATTCTTTATGAAATAATTATTTCATGACTGTTTCACTTCAGTGTGTAAGTTTAGAGTCAGTGTTCACATTTTATAAAGACTATGAGCCAGAAATTGATAGAAAAACTTAAATGCATTCCTCTACCTTTTGGTAAGTGGGATGCTCAATCTGCTTCATCTCTTCCTTCTAAGTCATCTCTTGGTTTGTGTCTGGGTGTCTAGTGGGAGTGAGTATGAGGATAGGAACAGCAATTACTTTCTCTTTATCATTCTTTCTCTCTTTCCCTAAATTTCTTATGTTGTTCTGTCCAATATTTTTATTCATTGTATGTGTGTGTGTGATTACCTTACGGGTGCTGAAAAAAATTCTGAAACAAAATTAGTATCCATTAAATCTTAATAGAACGAGAGACAAAATTGAATCTTAGTCAAATTTATAAAGAACCCCACACTAGCATTCAAAAAAGCCAGATGCATTGGTATAAGATTAGGGGAGGCTTGGCTTAAGAGCAATAATTGATGTGCCAATTATATCACACCATTTGCATATGGAGATTGGAGTCTAGTATTTTAATATTAAACCACATGAATAGAAAGGCCCAAGAGCAAGAATGAAGATGATCGTCTCATTCTTCTCTACACAAGTGAGAAAAAATTGAGAGCAATCTTCATAGTGTAAGAGGAAAATGAAGATATTTAAAGGACCAAAACCAGGTATTGGTTTTAAAAATATTGCAAATCAGGAACAAGTGTTGGAAACTGAGCACATTCCAAAATAAAGCACAATTCTAAACTATTATTAAAGTGGAGAAGCCTCAGCAACTTAGTGAGACCCTGTTTCATAAAAAAAAGGACTGGAGGTATAGCTCAGAGGTAGAATGCCCCCAGGGTTCAATCCCCAGTAACACACACACACACACACACACACACACACACACACACACTGAAAAAAAAAGTGGAGATGAGAGATACTGATTTAGAATCGATATACGGTCTGTTTCTTGGGCCAGCTAGGATCTAGTTTTGCCAAGATTGGTGGGCAGATTATAGTTCCATGCCTTCCTAAAATATTTTTGAGGTTTGGCTCTAATTTGGCACAACCTATCATGACAACTCTATCTTTTCTTTCTTTGTTGTGTCATAGAAGAGAAATGAAATGACTATGTGCCCTTAAGGACTTCTTGAAGGCCATTCCAAGGCTGAGATGATATTGATGATGATTTCAGTGGATGCTACAATCCCTCACTTCTCCCTTCAGGACCAAGGGGCTCACTCACCCAGCCCCCAGGAGTGTGTAATGCTGAAGGCTCACAGCTGACTCCCTTCCCAAGAATCACTTTGCTCTAAATTATGTCCTCCCCATGTAAGCAGCCTGTGTGGGCTGAGTAGATGCAGTAGTACAAAGGCCAGATCTCCTTGTCTTCATTTGGGACAACCTGGAAAGGTTATCTCAGCCCCATGGTGAAACTTTATTTGAGTTCACTTTTTACCTCTTTTTCCACTTTTACCTCTCTGGTTCCCTTACAGATATGATAACAAGGACATTCCCCAATAAATCCCCTTGGATGCCTTCATTATGTGTGTTAGTCAGCTTTTTGTTGCTCTGACCTAATAAGAACAGCTTAGAGAAGGAAAGGTTTAGTTGGGCTCGTGGTTTCAGAGGTTCAGTCCACAGTTGTCTGGCTCCAAGGCAGAAACAGCATGGCTTCAGGGTATGGAGGAGGAAAAGGCCTGGGACATAAGTAGTCCCAAAGACCACACCCCCAGTGAGCTACCTCCTCTGGCCATGCCCCAACTGCTTGTGGTTACCACCTAGTAAATCCAATCAAATTATTCATCCATCAGCTGATTAACCCACTAATGAGGCTAGAGCCCTCATGATTCAATTATTTCACCTCTGAACATTGCTGTATTGCCAAACATGGGAGTCTTTTGAGGGGGCGTTCTAGATCCAAATCATAACAGCATGAGCCTCTAGAGAATCACCCTAAAACAGAAGAGATGATGATGTTGATTTTCGTGAAAGAAGGAGATAGTGATAGAAATGGAGGAGGAAAATAAACTGTATTTCATTTCATTTATATTGTTCTTTATATTTGTAAATAAAAAGATTTCTTTGGTCCTCACTAACTTTTGAGTGGACAGGGGCCTAAATCATTCCCATTGTGCAAAAAAGGGAACTGAAAAACATAAAGTAAATAATTTGCTCATAATCGTGTAACTAGGGATAAATTTTATAGTAAACCTGATCTTCCATTTCTGATTTTAATGTTATTTCACCTGATTCACATGCCTCACACATCACCAAACTCAGGAAAATATTTGTTGAAGAAATTAGCATGATTTTATTGGCCCTTTTTCCTTTCTTTTTTCCCACTGACCCTAATAATCAGGGAAAATAGTGTATGTCAATAGATGTCCATGGTCCTGATTTGCAAGATAGCCATAATTTCAAATGATTTCCTTTAATATATTAAATATATTTATATTATTACTATATGAATATATATTATTTATGAATATTATGAATACATTTGCTTGTACTCATTAGTGCACATGACCAACTTGCTGTGTTTAGAAAGTGTGGTGACTTGTATATGAATAATGTGCAGGGCAAAGGAAAAGCAAGCATTTAAAGGAAAGCTGGAGAACGATTTCTATGACCTGCTGGCAACGCTGTGCTGTGCTTACCATGGACCAGTGTAACTCGAATAACAGGTCCTGATGGCCAGCGAGTACACAAGCCTCAGCAGCTGAGTGCATTTAAGGAGCCACTCTGAATAAAAACATTTCCACCAAGTCCTCCTTGTAAAGAAAACCTCGCCAGAACATTCCCCAGCTCTGCAGAGCCCTTGGACAGTAGGAAATGTATGTTCTGATAGAACAACATTGACATGGCAAAATGAATTCAGAAAAATTTTGTTGGAGTCCACATTTGATGAGGTGCCTGATTAAAATATCACTGACTAAAATATTACTTCCCCACTTAGATTTTGCTTGAATGAAGTTCTTGTTTGACTTGTTAAGTCGAGGACTTTCAGCACGTTCAGGCCAGCCTGTTTAATTAACCACAGAAAGACTCCTTGTGGTGACCTGGGATGTTTCCCAGAGGAGGAGTGTTAGTTGAAAACATTCTGTAACAGAGAGAGGAAATCTTGAGCAAGGTGGGTCATTGCAATTGAGATGAAATCAAAGCCATTCTCTCCTTTGCTTCACAATGGACCCGGCGCATTGTAAAGAACAGTTGGAAACAGAAATTGTTTCATT
>PVJS01009122.1:0-51190 GCA_004027185.1 Glis glis
TCTGTCTCTCTCTCTCTCTCTCTCTCCTTAGTGAGGCCCTCTGCAACTTCGTGAGACCTGGTTTCAAAATAAAGTATAAAAAATAGGGCCGGGAGTGTAGCTCGGAGGTAGAACGCCCCTGGGTTCAATCCCTGGTACCGCAAAAAAAAAAAAAAAGGTGTAAATGCATACAGTTAAAAATGCAAATATCACAAAAAATATAGGCAAAAAGTTAGTCTTTTCCTCCATAGCTCTTCATTCCATGGAGGTCACCACCATCAACAGTTTCTTGTGTAGCCTTCCAGAAACTTTCTGTGTACATTTAAGCAGAGGATTGTATTTTGAAAGAATTGCGTAGTGGGGAAATAGACCCCAGTTACCCTGGAGGAGCCTGGGGAGGTGGGAAGGGATGAGGGGGTGATGGATGAGAGAGCTGGGTGGGGGCGGTGTGGCTGGTGGTGACCGAGTTCTAATCCAGAACATTTGTGTAAACTCTTCCTGCATGAGTCTCCTGTCCCAGTGTTCCATCAAGGTCTGGGGAGCTGGACTGGGAGTTGTGGGGAGCCCGGAGGAGGACATGAGCTCCACAGAGTTGTTGTTCGCTGTGGTCCGGAGGGAGATAGCTGTGAGTAATGGGGTGAAGTTAAGCAGAGAGGAATTTAGGCTTGGGAAAATCAGGATAAATTTCACAACGGGGAGAGTGTGTGGACGTGTCCGTGGGGAGGTAACAGACGCTTTGCCACTGGTGGGGCTGGAAATAAGGCTTGACACAGAGCATGAGAAAATGGATGATGGGGAACCATCCCTGGAGGGTGGTGCAGTGACCTTAATCAGGCTCTGCCCTGCCCAGCTCTGGATTCACCCATTCACTCTCAAATCATCCAAGGGAGAGAGACAATTGCTTGGAAAATGGCCATAGGGGATAATGGCTATTGACAGCAGATATTGGCTGACTCTCCTTCAGGGATTATCTCCCTCCTTCCGTCTGTCCTTCTGTTCACCCATCTACCCATCCATCAATCCCTCCCTCCCGCTGTTCAACATCCATGTCATTTATTCATGTATTCATCCATTTAACAAAAACTCTTTCAACACCTTTGAGTCCATATAAAGTAATTGAGGATATTTAAAATAGGCTGTTTAGGCCAAGCGTGGTAGTGTACACCTGTAACCCTAGTGTTTAAGAGGCTGAGACAGAAGGATTGCAGGCTCAAGGCCGGCCTCAGCAACTTAGCGAGGCCCTCAGCAACCTAGTGAGGCCCTGTTTGAAAATGAAAAATAAAAAGGACAAAAAAGGTTGGTTAGAAGGGCGTCTCAAGAGGGGACATGCATGCCTGTGGGTCAGGATGGAAAGTACCAGAAGCATGTTGCAAAAACTGTGGCATGTGAAAAGGCTGGGCAGCTGTGAGGACCAGGAGGACATCAGGGCCGCTGGTTACCAACCGACGAGGAGACTTAGAGCCATGTCAGATGAGGTCAAAGAGGCCGCAGGTATCAGGGCGCTCAGGGCTGGGCGGGCTCAGGTGAGCAGGTGCTGATTTGTTCTAAGAGTGATGGACTTCGCATGTGGATTTTGGAGATCTTCTTGTTGGTGTTTTCAGCTTTCTTTATACCTTCTAGTCCCCACTTTTGGGGCGTCAGTTCTGGTTGTCAGACAGAGGTGGGGGACTTAGGAACAGAGGTGGTTCAGGGCTTATATTGCCAGCTGAGGCAAGATTGGCAATGAGGTAACATTGGACAAGGGATTCTGCCAGTCTGATCATGCTGCTTTTGCCCTAGGAGGCCAGGATTTCAGGGGAAGGCCCACAGTATGATGATCGTTAGTGCTGGGAAAGGACCACTTGAGGGGCATCACCCGTAGCGGAAAGCAACACGTAATAGTAGATATGGAGGGAGTGTCATTCAATCTTGAAAGAAGAAACTAAAAAAAACCCAGTATATATATATATACTTATATAGCATATAAGTACTATATATAGTATATATACCATATAGTGTATTAGATATTATATATAGTATATAGAGCATCAAAAATGTTTTCAGTTATAGTTGTAACAATGATCTGAATCTTAGAACAAAAAAAATTCAACTAGTAACTTATTTTTCCCCATAAGTTCTCTCACAAAATTACACACTGGCACCACATATCTCTCACTTCATGCTTGCTTTTATTTTACAGTTATAAAATTTTGCAAAATTAAGAATTCATCAATTTCATAAGAGCCTTTTTAATCCTTCAGTATTTAAATGTCTTATAAAATTTGGTTATCCTCTTGAGGTTTCGATTTTGCCGTGGGCCTCAGGGCTCATGACGTGTGGCCCTGCCTGTAATCTGAGTGCTTCTCTATCACTTCTGCTGAGTTGCTGAAGCCCCAGACCTTTGCAGGAGTTTCAGTTTCTTATCAGTTGATTTGCACTGGGGCCTTGTATAACATTTGAGCATCAGCTAGGCATATGCTATTGAGACAGTATAAGGAATGGATGCTACCCAGAAGGGATGTCTGAACTAGTTTTATATTAAAATTGTGACTATTTTAGAGTACAATGGCTACTGTTTCCCTATGCAAACCCCTAACTGAAAGCACTCAAATATTTGGATAATGAGTTTCCTCCCTATTAAAATGTAAGTGAAGCGCATCCCACTTTGGAAGTGCACGAAAGATAAGAAATGTGTGGGCTTTTGGGTCGAGGAGTGTTTCATTTGCAGGGGTGGAGGGTACATCTCATGGCTGTTGTGCCCCTTTCCTCACTGTACCGCGCACTGAGGGTGGGGTTTCTTTGCTTTTGTTGTAGGGTAGGGAAATTAATCAGGGTTGCAAGATTAGGCAGTTTTGTCCTGGGGACCAACTTGGAATTTGGGGTAAGTCTACAAGTGGGTAGGTCTGGGTGAATTAAATGGAAAAAATGGGGAAAGTTCTCCGACTTGTTAAAATAAATTTGTTCAGAAAAATATCACAAATGTTTATATTCATTCCACTTCAACCGTACCACCATTGACATTTTTGGCCCTTTGTTGGTGGGGGAGGGATACCATGCACTGAAGGCTGTGCCACGGCACCCAGACCTCCACCCTCCCCATACCAGTAGCACACCCTTTGTTCTTTTATACAGATCCTTTGTGACAAGTAAAAATGTCTTCAGATGTCACCAAATGTCCCTGTGGAATCAAAGTCGCCCCTGACTAAGAACCACTCATCTCAGGATGGTGTGGAGAGGCTGTAGTAGGGAGGTTGCAGTGTGCTGAGTAGGAGAAGGGAGTGTCCACTTCCAACTCTGACCAGTTTGATGGGTTCTGAAAATAAGCACAACCCTTGGAGCAGAGGGAAGGAAGTCTGTCACTCATGGTGATACACTTTGTGGGGTCCTGTTTGGGTCCAGTGGAATAAACCTGGTGAGAGGGGGACACTGGGGACTTCAGAATTTTGAGGCTGGTGGGTCTCTGATGAAGCTGGTCATGAGAAACAGTGGGAAATAGGGCTGAGCTGAATCCATGTCCTTGAGTTGAGGGTACCTGAGCTTGAGGCCTTTGGCTGGGCCACTCTTTTCAGCTCTCTTTCCCCTTATATTTGTTTCAGCCTTTAACCCACTGCTTAAGATGCCTCTCTATTATAAATATCCTCTGACCTTCTTCAGACCTGTCTAAATGAGACTCAGTTTTTAAGATCCAGCTGAAATTCAAGCTTTTATTTGGAGTCTCCTCAACTATACTGGCCCACATTGAGTTCTCCTTGCTCTAATAGCCCCTCGCCCTTTACCTACCAGAGCTTTTACTTGGGCATTTAATCAAAGATAGCTTTGCTTCGTTATTTTACTTTATTTTAAAATTTATTGGTGCATTGTAATTGTACAACATAAATTCAAAGTGATATAGTCATACATACACATGTCACTTGCTGTGTTTCCCTCCATAGCTCCCCCTGCTCCCCGCTCCTCCCTCCTTATACATGTCAGCGAGATTGGTAGTGATGCCTTCATTGTTATGAATATTGTTCAGTGTTATGAAGATAACATTATTTGATCTGTTTCCTTCCTCACGCCTCTTTTTCCCTCTCCCTCCCATGCCCTTCCACTACTCTTCTGGTCTCTCTTCTCTTTTATCTGAAGTCTCTTTTCTTTCCTATTTTCTCTCCTGCATCCACATAGGAGAGAAAACATGTGGCCCTTGACTTTCTGAGACTGGCTGAACTCACTTAGCATAATGTTCTCAAGTTCCATCCATTTTCCTATAAATGACATAACTTTGTTCTTCATTATGGCTGAGTAAAACTCCACTGTGTGTATATATCACATTTTCTTTATCCATTCATCTATTGATGGACACCTAGGTTGGTTCCATAATTTGGCTATTGCGAATTATGGTGCTATAAACATGGGCATGCAAGTATCATGTGATAGTTAATCTAATTTGTCAACTTGACCGGATCATGACACACCCAAGATCATGTGACTTTGGGTATGTAACAGCAGATTAAACAGAACGTCCTGCTCTGAATGTAGGCAGCAGGGTTCTGATAGGTGCAGGACTTAGCTAAAAGAAGGAGAAAGCCGCGTAGAGGGATGCTCTCCTCTGAGATTGTCAGCCTCCAACTTCATCATTTCTCTGAAGAGCTTCTTGATCTTCTGCTCTCATCTGAGATCGTCGGCCTCCAGCCCTTCGAACTGAAACTTCACCATCATTTCTCCGAAGAGCTCTTAGACCACTTGACCAGCTACTGGTTCCTCTGACTCTCCACGTGCAGTTGGAACTCGGGACTACATTGTAAGCTGATCTGATAAATCCCTTTTTCCATATACTCACTCTGTGAATTCTGTTAGTCTAGTGAACCCTGACCAATACATATCACTATAGTACTATAACTTTAATCCTTTTGGAAAGATACCAGGAAGTGCTATAGCTAGGTCATAAGGTGGTTTCATTCCTAGTCTTTTGAGAATCCTCCATACTGATTTCTTTACAATCCTACCAACAGTGTATAAGAGTTCCTAATGCCCCACATCCTCACCATCATTTACTATTGTTTCTATTCTTGTTGATTGCCATTGGAACTGGAGTTAGATGAAATCTCAGTGTAGTTTTGATTTGCCTTCCCCGGATTACAAACAAACAACCTTATACACACAAAAACCAAAAAGCAAATACCTCAATGAGAAGACTTCTAGAGCTGACAAGCAAAATCTGCAAAGTAGCCAGATGCAAAATCAATTTGCAAAATCAGTAGTTTTTCTTACACCAACCACAAATCCACTGAAAAAGAAGTCTGGGAAACAATTCCAATCACATTAGTCTCAAAAAACACCTTAGGAATAAATTTAACCATGGAGGTAAAAGACCTCTACAATGAAAATTATAGTATACTAAATAAAGAAATTGAGGAAGGCCTTAGAAAATGGAAAGACCTCCTATGTTCTTGGACAGACAGAATAAATATTGTCATACTACCACAAATGATCTACAGATTCAGTGCAATCCCTATCAAAATAACAAGGTAATTCTTCACAGAGCTATAAAAAACTGTCCTAAAATTCATATGGAAGAACCAAAGTTCCAGAATAGCCAAAGCAATCCCGAGCAATAAGAACCATGCAGGAGCCATCACAGTATCTGATTTCAAATTATACCACAGAGCTATAGTAACAAAACCTGCATGGTACTGGCACAAAAATGGACACATAGACCAATGGAATAGAAGAGAAGATAAAGAGGCAAATTTTCACACTTATATTCAGTTGATCTTTGACAAAGGTGCCAAAAAACATACACTGGAAAAAAGACAAACTTTCTAACAAATGGCGTTGGGAAAACTGGATAGCCATATGTAGATGAATGAAAACAGACCCCTATCACCCTGCCCAAAAGTCAACTCAGAATGGATCAAAGACCTAGAAATTAGGCCATAAATTTTGCAATTACTAGAAAAAAACATAGGGCCAACATTCCAACATATAGGCACCGGTAGAGACTTCCACAATAAGACCCCCAAAGCACACAAAATAAAACTGAGAATCAATAAATGGGATGACATCAAATTAAAAAGCTTCCGCACAGCAAAGGAAACCATCAAGGGTCTGAAGACAGAGCCCACAGAGTGGGAGAAAATCTTTGCCAGCGACTACTCTGATAGAGAACTAATATCTCAACTAATATAAAGAACTAAAAAATCACCAAAAAGTAAAATAATCCAATTAAAAAATGGGCAGTTGAAGCGAATCTACACTTCTCAAAACAAGAATTACAAATGACCAACAAATATATACTTCATAATTTAAAAATTGTCAGTGTCTCTCTTCTCTCCTCAGCTAATGTGTCAGCTCCCCTGAGACTTAGTCTGTGTCTTTAAAAATAATCCTCCATGAAAGTCTGTCATAGCAAGAGCTCGTAGCAGGTGCTCAGCTAATTCTAAGAGAATTGGAGTACGTTGAAGGCAGCCTGCCTGCCTGCCCATCCTTTTGGTGCTGTTTTTACCTTCCAGATCTCTCCATGTGCTCCAGCTCTGTCTCTTTAAACAGCTAAGGAGACAGCACATTGTTTGACATTTCTGCAAACATAAAAAATAATTTAGCTCACACTTAATTTTTATCAGAAGGCAAGTTTGATATTGCCAAGCATCACAATTTTATTTTTAAGTTCTTCCATCCTTTCTGTTTCTCTTAATGTCATTTTGGCTTCAAAGGGTATAATTTTGAAATTATGAGTACTGTTGGACTTGTTAGTATTTCTTCTTTTGTGTATATAATGTTTCAAGAACTGTTGATGGCTAAATGTCATTTTTATACTTTTTGGATTCATAACAGTTCAATTATACTCAAAAACAATTAATAATATTATGTATCTTAGGAATAGCTGTCATGTATCTGGTGGATATGACATATTGTTAGATATTTTAAGTTAAAAGTTCTGTATGCAGGCCAAGTCTAGAAAGACGAGGAACAGGCTGTTTTACAGACAAGCAGAAGGATAGAGTAAATTTATGAGAAAGCATATTATCATAACGTAACCATGCTTGGAAAACAGTGTGGCTTCTCAACTCGGAAAATGAACCAGTAATCAGTAGCCTATCTCAAACACTTTTTTTTTTTCTCTTTGCTTTGTTTATGTCTGGTTTCGTTCTGAAAACAGCAAGACACCCTGGCAACTGAAAGGAGATGGTGTTACCACTAAATACAAACCACCCGTGGAAGGCTCCCAGATTCTTGAGGAAAGCTTTCTCCACCTCAGGCCTAGTGATGCTTTGGTTTTTAGAAGATAAGCTGGGATGAAAACTCTCCATAAAGGGTCATTGTTTTCAAAATGCAGCTCTTCAGGCTGGCGGGAAACTAGGCTCTCTAGAATGACGTCAGCAGAGGGAGGCCTGGGTGGGGAGCCCATGGCCCGGCTTGAGTAAGGAAGTGTTTGGTTTTATCTGCCTTTCCTTGGCTCTGTCCATTAAACATTTCATTCAATGAGAACTAACTGTTCATCAGCTTGTCCTTCATCCGAATGAGACTCTGTGCTTTGGTCTTCCTCTTTGGAGATTTTGGGGAGCCCCACTGGGCAGGGTCTATCAAGGGGATTATGTATGAATAAAAACAGGTCAGAGTCAGCCTTTACACTTCTTTTGGTACGTTCCAAACATGCACTGGAGATTTTTCTCTTATAAATTTTTAAGATCTGTGATCTACAAAGGAATGAGTGACAACTCCAATGTTATACTTACTCTACCAATGTTGCCCCCTCAGGTATTGGGAAATTCCACCTGTGGTGAACATGATGAGTCATGATGTCCTGTGTGGGGCATTAATGGCAGCACTAAGATCCTGGCCCAGTGATGCCAAACCCTGTGTGAGTTATGCACATGCTTAGGGAGGGGAGCAGCTCTAGTGTGTGGAAACCTCCTGAACACCACTGAGGAGTCTCATCAAGCTGCTCCGTAGGGATCTCTTGGTGGCTCCTGGTTCCCACCTTGAGCCTGAGGCCATCCTCCAAGGCAGTGACACTCCTTCCTGGCTGTCTTGGAATGGACTGACTCCTCAGGTGCTCCAGAAGCCTCCAGAGGTCTCCAGCATGCGGGTAGACCAGGAGGGATGACAAGTGCAGACTCGGGGATGTAGCATAGGACTTCCGTGTGTGGCCAGCACACTCCTGCTCACATCAGGCCTGCTGTATGCTAGGACCCAGTGTCAGCTGTGAACACCTAGCCAAGGAGTTCAGTGTGCAAACCAGAAGACTATAATGATTTGCTTTAACACCTGCTTCTTTCCCTGTCCTGTTGGTGTAGTTAGCCCTATCCAACACCCAAAGGGACACAGAGGGGCAGTCCTTCAAAACTTGCTTTGTCATTCACGGACTCAGGACCGCATCTCTTTAGTGCTCCTTAGACGTCCAACAGTAAGAAAAACATTGTGGACCAAAAATGAAACAAGTGCTGGAATAAGTGTTTGGCAGCTGCTGTTTCTTTTCCTTCATCATAGAATTTTGGTCCTCGAAGAACGCAGAGATGATTCAGCCCTGTGGTTCTTAGAGTTCTAGAAATCTCTTAGGAGCATAGTGGAGCAGGAGGAACCCCGATACACCCTCAAAACCATTAAGTTTTCCTGTTCTGTCTGTTGGATTTGATTTGGAAAAAGGGCTGTATGTGTCTGTATAAGCTTAAAGTGCAACCTTCATATTATAGAAAGGGGAAAATAGGTCCATGACCAGGAGGAACTTAAGGTAAAAATTTGGGGGTTGTTTCCCATTCCTCTTTGGTCTTGTCTTTATAATGTTTCCAATGATTTTTTTAAAATTCACACTCTGCATAGTTACTCAAGATTACCTTCCCCCAAGTAAATCAACAAGACACTATTAGCAAGGGAATAGCGTGCTGTACATTACACCCTGTCTCAGGGAGAAAAAAGTTCCTATCTCCTGTTTGCATATCTTTTATGAAAACAATTTAAACCGCACCTGTTTAAACCTTTCCGTAGAAATGCCTGAAAGGTAAACAGTTGGTTTTGGGAGCAGTTATAACGGGGCATTGTTTAACATGGCAGCTCATTGATGGTTGTCTTTAATTACGGCCGTGCTGTCAACCTCTGAAGTCCCCGCTCTTTGTTGTAGATCCGATATGACGTTTGAGGTTTTCAAAGCTGCAGAGATGAAAGAATCAACAGTCAAATGTTGTTCATTCCGATATGCCTAAGGAGGGAGGAGGGGACATTGCCCAGGAAGGCTGTGGAGTCTGGGAGAGAACACTGGTGCCCTCAGCTTTTGTTGACAGCCTCAAGTGGGGAGTCCTGGTGTAGTCTGTTGACGGTGGAGCAGGGCCAGCCCTGGAGGAGATGGGAACGATTATTCAGTAATGGTAGACAAGAGCAAGGTACGGACAGTCGAGCTGTGCAGGGCTGGTGGGAAAACTGCTGCCCTGGCCCCTAGCAGTTTGAATCTTAAAAATGTGAAGCTCCAAGCTGACCCAGTGAGGCTTTGTGGAGCCTTTCCGTGACCTCTTCCATTTCCTTTGTCTGCAGTCCGCCAGAGCTTTGAGTCCTGGGCCCTTGTAGCTGCTGTGATTCAGGATGTTAATCATGGCTCAGCCCTGTCTCAGACCAGAGGTATCCATTTAAGGGCTCGCTTTGTTCTTGGCTCCATTACCACTAAGACGTGTCACTGCCAGCGTTCTTATTATACCAGTCTGTCCCGCAGCAGCAGGGCATCGGTCTCCTGCACCTGAAGAGCTGTCTCTTTGGAATCTGTTTAGGCATGTAAGCCTCTTCAGCCAGGCACCATCCTGACGGCTGCTTCACTTCCCACCCTCTCTCTTTCCTGCTTCTTGCAAGGCAATACTGCCTGATTGCCTAGAAGCTGAGGCCACGGGCTCCAGAGCAGGCTGCAGCACCAGCATGGTGGCCTCGTCACTCACCAGTTCTGTGACTTGAAGGAAGTTAACCTCTCTGGATTCCTCCTTCATTTTTTTTTTTTTTTTTTGGTGTGTGTGTATGTGTGTGACTGGGAATTGAACCCAGGGGCATTCTACCTCTGAGCTATACCCAAGCCCTATTTTACTTCTTTATTTTCAAACAGGGTCTCACTAAGTTGCAGAGGGCCTCACTAAGTTGCGGAGGCTGGTCTGGAACCTGCGATCCTCCTGACTTAGCCTCCTAAGTACTGGGGTTATAGGCGTGCACCACCATGCCTGGATAACCTCTCTGTATTTCAGTTTCCTCTTTGCAAGATGGTGATAACAAGAATGACCATGATGTAGAGTTGTCAAGACTAAATGAACTAAATATACAGATAAAACACCCAGAACAGTGCCCAGCGCAAAGCAGGTACTGTAGGTACATATTGCATATTTATGTATAAATATTATCTCACATTATGCTGTACAATGTATAACATATAATTTAAATATTCATACAACTGTAAGAGCAAGTTTTATGGATCTGGCTGGGGGGTAATAAGTAGACTGTTAGTTGATATGTTTGTGGAGAGATCCAACATATCCTGAGTGCAGATGAATCTTGTCTTCTTGTGTTTCATTTCTATGTGTATGTGCGTGGGGGGGGTACTGGAGATTGAATCCAGGGGCATTCTACCTCTGAGCTACACCCCAGCCCATTTTATTTTATTTTATTTTATTTTATTTTATTTTATTTTATTATTTTATTTTATTTTATTTTGTGGTACTGGGAATGGAAACCAGGGGCGTTCTACCGCTGAATTACACCCCCAGTCCTATTTTATTTTATTTTTTATTTTGAAACAGGGTCTTGCTAAGTTGCTAAAGCTGGCTTTGAACCTGTGATCCTCCTATCTCAACCTCCCAAGTACTAGGATTACAGGTATGTGCCACCATGGTCGGCTTTATTTTGAAACAGGGTCTTACTAAGTTGCTGAGGGCCTTGCTAGTTGCCGAGTCTGGTCTTGAACCTGTGATCTTCCTGTCTTAGCCTCCCAAATGCTGAGTTTACAGGTGTGCACCATGACACTCAGCTCTTGTGGTCCATTTCTGAAGTGTTTCAACTTCTGCTACCTACCCTCTGTTCTGTTAGGATAACAGTCAATACTTGTCCATTACTTTGTGAACATCCACTATCAATGGCCAAATCCTGTCCTAATCATGGGGACGCCCCATCCCCCTTTCTCTGTGGTCATCGAGGATGGAGGAGGTACCCCTGGTCAGTTCAGCTTTGTGCTGACTGCTGAGGAGTTTACAGAGGCAGGATAAGACTCAGTGCCTGCCTTCAGAGAGCTTTCAGTCCAACGGAGGGTCAAAATAGACTCTCATGAACTATTCAAGAGCAAAACTCACCCGGTTGAAGAGGTTAGTCTATCCACTATTTGGTGACTCTTTCCAAGGAATAGATTAGTACTGTCTGAAAGGAGGCACTAGAGAAAAGCCAGAGAATGCTTTCTGCCCCAGGAATGGCTGATCATTGCTGAAGACCATAGTTTCACACCAACTTAGCTCTCATCTTGCCTCAGAAGGGAAGACGGTCCAAGTGGAAACACATTGGCCTTGCCGTGGGAGCAGAGGCAGTTCATAGTTATCTGGGAACTGCTGTGGTTGGTGCACTTAGCTAAACATGGATCTAATATCATTTAATCCCCACAGACACTGTGGGAAGGAGGTGGTAGTAGCCCTTTTTTTTTTAAGGTAGAAGAACTAGGCTTCTGTGGTAATATGTAGCATTTCTAAGTATCACAGCTAAGAAGTTTGCAGAGCTGAGGAATGTTGACCCAAGTCAGCAAGACCCTCAAACCTGGTGTTCTTTTCCGCTTCTGTAAGAAAGGGACCCTGGCTACTGTTTTTCTTGGTTCATTTTTGGATGAATGTAGCTGGAAAACATTCAGTCGACCCCTTTCCTCCTCTCTCCCACCCCAATAAAAGCAAAAGCTAACTACTATTGGCTACCACATTCTCCTCTGGGACCAGTAGAGAAAACTGCGATGTTATCAGCAAAAGCCTAATTATGCTACCCAGGGAAAGCAAGAAACCCCCCAAACAGGCAGAACCAAGCCAAGCAAAGCTCTGGGAGAAATTCCTAGGAAATTCAGGAAGAGCAGCCTAAAAGAGCTTTTGAGCAAAAATTGAAGCCAAATGAAAACACTTCCTGTTAGCCCTGGACCCATGAATTGCAGAGGTTAGGGCTCCACGATTGGCATGGTAGCCAAGTTCAGCTTAGCTCTGCAATTGTAACAAATTAACCCTGAAATCTCGGTGGCTTCACATATGAGGTTTCATTTCCTGCTCACCTTACATGCCCAGTGAGGGCCAGCATTGGGGCAACTGGTCACTCAGGGAGCTGGCTGGACGAAGACTCTGACATCTTGCTGCTGCTCCTGGATCATAGACTCCACAGTTGCATGGGAGCTGTGGCAGGTTGAATAGTGAGCCCTCGCGCAGAGAGTCTTGTCCACATGGAACCTCAGAATGTGACCTTATTTGAAAATAGGGTCTTTGCAGATAAAATTACTTAAAGATCTTGAAATGAAACCATATTGGATTTAGAGTGGGCCCTAAATCCAATAACTGGTGTCTTTATTAGAGAAAGGGGAGGGGGGTTTGGACACAGACACACAGGCCATGTGAAGACAGGTGGAGATTTGAGTTACACTGCAGCAAGCCAAGGAATACCAAAGCCCACTGGGAGCTAGAAAAAGCAGGGAAGAATTCTCCCTCCCAGCCCTTGGCAGGAACGGGGCCCTACTCAAACCTCGACTTTGGATTTCTGGTATCCATAAAAGTGAGAGAATAAATTCCTGTTATTTCAAGCTACCCGTTTTGAAGATCTACACTGTGATTTTTTTTGTGTGTGTGGTACCAGGGATTGAACCCAGGGGCGTTTTACCCCCAAGCTACACCCCCGGCCCTATATTTTTTTTGTACTTTATTTTGAAACCGGGTCTCACGAAGTTGCAGAGGGCCTCACTAAGTAGCTGAGGCTGGCCGCGAACCCAGATCCTCCAGTCTCTGCCTCCCAAGTACTGGGATTACAAGCGTGTGCCACCACGCCCGGCTACACTGTGATGTTTTAAAGGGCCAGGCCTGGAAATGTCTTAAATCCCTTTCTTCTTCTTTTAGCCAGAAACCCACATTGTTTCAAGTGACAATGAAACGGGATTTGGTGAACATATAGCTTTGTCTTGACCACATCTGTACTTCAAGTGCAATGCAGGGAGAAGGGGTAGGGGCTTGGGAGAGAGGCCCACTCACTTTTAGAGGTGCTTTCAGGAGCCACCAGGCGGGGCTCAGGATCACTGACCGTCAAGCAGGACAGCAGCGGGCTGGCATCGCTGAGGGAAGGCAGAAGCCGGAGGACGCAGCTCTGAAAGCGTAAGTGGCCATCCCAGCAGGCACCAGAGGGCCGAGCGGAAGAGCAGGAGCCCTGCTGATCCCAGATACAAAGGGCGGCTGCTCAGACATGGCGCAGAGCAGTCGGCACCCCTGTCCCTCTCCCAGACGGCATGTTGGGGTAGAGACCTTTTTCAACTTTTATTTATTTTTATCTCTGTGACTTCCGTTTCTAGCACAGAGTAGACACCACTGGGTGTTGCTTGGGTCCAGCCTTTCATGGCAGTGACTTTCCTGAACCACAGGCTGTGTGACAGCAGCTTCGAGCTGAAGCCCCCCATTGCCTGAAGGAGCACATCTAAAAATCCATAGTCCGCCTCCAACTACCCCTTAAACCCGCCAGAGCGCGATGAGCTCTCAGGCCTCCACGCCTGTGCGCCTGGTACTCTTTCCTCAAAGTGCCCCTTCTGCCTTTACCACCTGGCAAGGACCTGCTCGGATACAGAAGCATCTTCCCTGACCCCCAGGTTGTCATTCCCTTCCTTGTTGGCCTCCTCCTTGTCCTGTGTCCTTAACTTACATTGTGCAACAATATGATATTTCAATGATTTCTTTGCTTGCTCAACTTGACTGATGTCACATTTCTCATCCACTTCCCTTGTCCCGATGCCTGGCTCGTAGTAACTTCTGGTAATTTTTTCTTATGGGAGAAATGTCAGTTGCAGAAGCAACTATGAAGAGTTCTAACAAATGCAGATGATTTTGTGATGATTGATTAATTGGTTATTGATTTAGTATTCACCATGAGAAGTTTAAATGGGAAGCATAAATAAGATCAAAATGGGTTGGAGTATCCTGTTTGTGGAGAACAACAGTAACCACAGAAAACCTTTTGGTATCGATTTACAATTTATGAAGTGCTTTAATGTTAACATTACTTCATTTGTTCTCATTGAAGCTCAGTAAGAGAAGTATGGCTGTAATCCTGCATTTTTTTTTCTGGGACCTCCTCATGGACTATTCTTTTTGTATTTTTATTTTTGTGGCACTGGGGGATTGAACACAGGGGCATTCTACCTCAGAGCTATACCCCCGGCCCTCTTTAAAAGACTTTTTATTTTGAGGCAGGGTCTTGCTAAGTTACCGCCTGTTGGCCTTGCACCGGCCATCCTCCAGTCTCAACCTCCTAAGTATTGGGGTTATAGGTGAGCGGGCTCCTCATGGATTATTTATGCAAACCGGTGAGCAAAGACCAGAAGAGGAGAAAGCAGGGGAAGGGGGTTTAGGTCACAGAAAGTTGCTTTATTTATTTATATATTTTAAAATCCATAGATAACTGCACAATAGCAACATCCCCATTTTGCAGATGGAATAATAGAGGACTGGGAAGTCATTTGCTCTAAAACCCTGAGTTAATAAGTAGCAGAGATCATATTCAAAAGCAGGTTTTTTTCTCTCTCTCTCTCTGAAGCCCTACTGCTTTACTCTATTCTGCCTGGGTAAGCTGTTGGGCCCTGGGGTGCCAGAAGAGAAGGTCCCGGTGTCCCTCCCTCTCCCACTGTGGGTTATTTGTTGGAGGATCAGAGCTGCAGCATGGTTCTTGATACCCTCTCCCTTGTGAAGTGCATGAGACTGCGCAGTGCATCTTTGCAAGATCTGAAAGGAATTGCTGATGACCTGCTGAGGTATTTTCATTTCGTTCCTGGAAATGATTAATCTTGAGGCTCTGTGATGACTCTTGTCACAAATAGCCTTCCTTAATCCATAATTCTCCCACTTCCCTTTAAGGTAATATTTTGCATTTAAGAAATAAAAACAAGCAAAAATAATCCTGCTGCAAGGATATACATACGATGCTTACTAAGATCTAAATCTACCTGAAACGGATTAGAAAAATTGCCTTATTTTTTTTTAAAAGCTCAGTTTGTCTTTTTTGCTCTGTTTCTGTCAATCTCTGCTTCCGTCTCTTTTTTTTTTCTTTCTCCTTCGTAGATGGGGATAAACTCTTCTTGATTTTTTTTTAAGTGGGTAATTTTTGAGGAGCTTCTTCGACTTTGTGGTTAGTCATTTACTGTCCCGTGAGGTAGAAAGGAGGCCAGCGCTTCCAGCCTCCGGTCTGCTGGGTTGAGGAGCTCAGGATGGAGGAGGTGTGCTCTGTAGCGCTGGGAACTCATGCTCCCAGGCTCTCTTCCTTCTAGTCCATGCTGCCTGTGCAGTTCCAAGTAGGACCGATGTAAAGCAAGGGCACTTTAAAGAAGAAGACAGGACAAAACTGCAAACAGATGTCCTTTGGTAACTGTGAGGGAAGAGGATCTGCTGAGAGGCCCTGAGCGCTCACTTGTTGAGACCATTAGCTGGGGCCGGGTGCGTGCCTTCTGTTTTATTCTCTCCCCCTGCCCGTGCCCCCAGAGCCACGGCGTACCTGCTGTTGCTCTCGTGCCTCTTGCCAACAGTGGCGTCTGCTCAGTGTAGTCATCAAGAATTTGAATGTCAATATCTTTGCCTTGAAATGAATGGAGAAGTATTTGTCACTCAGCGGCAATCATTCTTCAAATAAAAGGTTAGCCAGACAGGGCCCTTAATCAAAGAGTCGGTCTTTTCTGTCAGCAGTGCCTTTTAAATAGCGATGATGAAGGCTGGCTGTCAGGGTAGGACTTGATGAGCGAGATGATTGATCTGCATAAATCATTTTCTTTTAACATTGTCAGTGAAGAGTAAATTGGTGGGACATTTTGGGTATTAGCTGTGTTGAAATTAATATGCAGTACCCTAGGTGTGTCCTCGCTCGCATAGTCCTCTTAAAAGAAGGTGGAAATTAGACGGAGGCTTTTCGGTGGGCATTGTTCTAACAAGAAAGTTCCGTTCTTACTGCTGTGGTCATCATCTTGCATGCTAAATTCAGAAGTTGAGTGTGTAGCACATTTTACAAGCTCCAAAAGGAATCTAGTTAATTTGGGAATTAGCTAGCGTCAGTAGCATTTAACAACCAGTAAATCTGTAAAGACTCATTGCTCAGAGGGGGAAAAATGTAAGAATGTTTTTTTCCTGGTTTTAAAGGCTGGGGTATCTACTCCCCAGCATGCTGCTGTAGAAACAGCCTCCACTTTGGGTCAGGTTTTGGTGTAAATCTGCATGCTGTCACTTGTGGGTAAGTCTCCTTGGCCCTTTTGAGTCTGTTTCTTTGTCTCTAAAAATGGAATTCCATGCATTACTTTTGGGGATTTGCTTCCAATACTAAATAGTGATGAAGGTGAACTCATGGAGTCTCTATTACCTGTCACGTGTGAGCAAGGGCTTAATAAATGTTCATTTCCTCGCTTTCTTTTAGTCAAACAAAATGCCCAATCCTAGAGCACCAGCTAAGATATTAATATCAAGAACATGTCCACACGGCCAAAATAAACAAATATCCCATTTTGGACCACTCCTGTGCATGCTGGGATATCTTATTATGACCATTTTTATATTACAGACATTTCAAGGATGCAGAAGAAATACCTAATTGCTGAATACTGGGGACAGGGAATGGGATAGAAGGAACGAGGGAGAAGTGTGGCCAAGGACACCGAGAGTTTTTTCCCCATTACTTTCTAGATTATATGTCTGGATTCATCTTTGGAGTGAACAAAAACTATACAGTATAGTGTGGGGATTAAAAGCAGACTATGTAGCCAAATTGCTGGGTGCAGATCACAAGTCTTCCACTTTTAATTGCTGTGTGACTATGAGCAGGGGAGTTAATTGCATCTCTGAGCCCCAGTTTCCCCACCTTTTTAGAGGGGGGTAGTAATAATACTTATCCTATAGTTAAGATGACTGAGTTTATATAAAAAACCCCAAAGCCTGTAAAAGAATATCTTCTATATACGTGTTAACTGTGATTATTCAGAATAATTGATTGGTGGGCTAAGAAAGGGAAATGATGTTGAAATACACGTGGGCTAGATATGTCAAAAGAGGGAACGTACACAATAATGGTATTCTAGAGTGAAATGGTGTTTTCATTTTGGAGAAACTCCCCTGCTGGAGGAATTTAGAGCCAGGTGATTGTAAACCTGTGTTGTACCTGGATGGTCACTGTGCTGCTTCCCTGCTCCAGCTCCGGCTCACCGTGGGAAGGAAGTCTCACTGACATGGTGTTGTAGACAAAACTGATACATAGGGGCTTTATATTTTTTTCTAGCCTAATTCAAACATTTTCTTGATTAAATAACTTGTCGAGAAGTAGGTTTCATGGGGTCTTCTGGTAAATAGTTTTCACCTGCTCATTTGAAGGCAAAGGTTGAAGGAATACCGCGCAGCCAGGTTCTCCGCATGCCTCCTGAAATGGGTACGTCCACATCAGCCTCTGCTGGTGGGCCTGTGGCATGGGGACACAGAAGCCTCTGGAACATGTGGGTTCTTGTTTAAATTAGCCAGTGTTGCTAGAAGAGTACTGCTCTCCCTCAGGGTTAGAGTTACCTCCATTCTTGGAGATTTGCTCTGAGCGTTTGCACTCAGCACAATAGTTGTATTTGGGCTTTGCGTCCCCTCCTTCCCTACCTTGTGAATTTATCCCATTTGGAGCTTTTTTGTTTCCTTCTGCATAATGATAGAAATTTCTTTTCTTTTCTTTTTCTTTTTTTTGTGGTACTGGGGATTGAACCCCCCCAGGGGCATTCTAACTCTGAGCTACAACCCCAGCCCTATTTTTTATCTTTATTTTGAAACAGAGTCTCACTGAGTTGCGGAGGGCCTCACTAAGTAGCTGAGGCTGGCTGCGAACCTGCGATCCTCCTGTCTCAGCCTCCCAGCTACTGGGATTACAAGCGTGTGGCACCACGCCCGGCTATAATGATAGAAATTTCTATAGGACAGTTTCAGAGAATTCTTTAGCAACACTGATGATTCTGTGGAGGTCTTCAAAGGGGTCTGGAGTCAGCAAAGGTCTCCTCCTCAGATGGGCCAATGATAGAGATTTGAGATCTTTCCAGTCTTCCCCCATAGGTAATGCTTCATTAAATACTAAGCCTGGTCACTAGGCTTCTTTTTTGGAAGACTATGAGACTGTCCTATATCTCCTCCAGGGGCATGATGGCGACATTAGACAATTTCTAGAAAGCTTTCTCTGCTGCTCTGTCTTGCAGTGTTCCTGGACTGCAGCACTGGTAACATTGCACCATTAGATTTCTTCAAGATTCTGCCCTGACGAGGCAAAGCTTGGCCTTTGATATCTAACTGGCTACTCAATGGAGTTTGGCCATATTGGGCGTGATATTCTACTCAAGATTAAAGTACTGAAGATCCAAAACAAGGTGTTTAAGAGCTCTCCTAATGTTTCATTTATAGCAATTTATTGAAACAATAGATATTTGGCCTTCTTTATTGGATATAAAACATTTACTTAAAGCCAGTGCTGCTTTCTGTTTTAAATACTAATATCCATTACACGTGTCTTGTTGTAAACATCTTTGACCTCCGTCCTCAGTTTCATCAAGCATTGTGAGAAATCTGCCCCCACCTCTCAGAGGACTTGTTTCATGGACTCAGCCTTAGGCGATAGTTCTCTGGCACCTTGGACAAGGGATGAACCCTAGCCCAACACTGCTCGGGCCTTTGCAGACAGTAGGCAGGACCCATGGAGAAATGTTTATTGGGAACACACTGTGTTCATGGCACTGTTGACCTTGTGAGAGTTGGACCGCTGGGAGTCCCAAGATGGGCTCAGATTCATTGATATAAACACTGGAGGAATGACGTCTTAGCCCAAGGGACAGTCTCATTACCTCTAAGTTGGTTATAACCTTTTCTCAGTTAAGAGAGGATGAGGCCTAGAAAGATCTAGGCTGCTTCTCCTTATATCATTTCTCCATTTTGGACAATATGAAAAACGTGGATTTTCATCAATTTTGACAAATATGAGTTGTGTAAAGCTCTCCCTCCAGAGGTTCCTTTTTGTCCAGGAGTCAATAGTTTGATATTTGAGGTCCTAGAAAAAGGGCCAAAATACCTAATTAGTGTCCATTTAATATTTGTTAGTGAATTTATGAATAAAAGAATGAGCAATGTCCACTTTTCCCTTTCAACATTATGACCCATGACGGCTCAGTATTATCATCCTCCCCAGTTGTCTTCTCTTTCCTACTTTGATTGTTTGCTGTGAATATATTTGTTTGCCACCCATTGTTTGCTGGTTTCCCTTATGGAAAGCATTCTTTCTAATTTGATTCTGGCTCAAATGATATCTGTATTTCAGGGCCCGACTAAAAACCCACATCTTCTTGACCTATATTCTCTGTATAAATTTTCTACTCCTCTCTGCTTCTTTGAATTCATAACCATTAAGGCTTAAATATGCATCTAATACTTGAACATACATGGAAATTCGCTGTATGTTTTGAGCTATAGGCAGCTCACCTTCCTTTTAGATTATAGCATTTTTAAGACCTTCCTTAGTATGTCTTCATGGCACATAGCTCCCTTTTGGCCACACAGGATGTTCTAAAAGTCTAGTGACTTGACTTGGTCCACAAAGACGAATCCTCAACAGACCTGGCAGTTACTTTGTGTAAGACAAGGCGGAAGAATCACACAATGATTGGCTTTCCAATATGTCACTCGCAGTGTAATCTTTGTGACCACCTGGGGAGATGTGACCACTGAGACCCCATTGGATTTGTCAATGCTCTCCCTGAGGGCTTCATTAACCTCCAGGTTGCTGTTGGCAGCCCTCTCTGATTGTACCTTGGGACAATCAGACAAACAACCTCTGATTGTACCAGAGACTTGATGGGGTCCGTATTTTCTGGCACGACCTCATGCTTGGGGGCTCAGTATTCTGTTTCTTTGTTACTGTCTCTGGGTCCCCTCAATTGGGACACCTTAATTGGGATCCCATGCTGTTTGAGCCCAGGGATGGTGTCTTGCGGCCTTCATTCTCGATCATCAGGTTTCCTGGGCCTTTTCCTGAGGGGGAGACATCAGCCTGGCAGCACCTCCTGTGCTTCCCCTATCACCTGTTGTGTATTTCACCTAAGGCTTATCTCAGGGGGCCTTTGAGTCTTATTTGGCCAAAAATGTTTTTGGTAGTTGATGAACTTGGTGGAATTCTGGTCTCTCCCTTTCCGTTTCAGTATCTGTCCATGTTATTGATTTGTGTACCAGGCCTGTGATTTCTCTTGGACTCCTCCCACCAAACCTCCATGATGTGTGCATTCTGTGGTCAGGCTTGGCAATCCGGAAACATTTCTCAAGGACCTAGCTACTTGACTCTGAAAAACTTTTTGGATTTTTTTGTGTGTTTGCAAATAATACTGGAACAAACATTTTAATTATAAAAGATACAAGAATATATATGTGATAGGTGATAGCAAAATTTAAAGGTTTCTATATTGATTAATGTAATAGAAAACAAAAATAGTAGTTGCTTAAAATGAAGATTTTAATTAAAAAAAAGAAAAGATAGAAAAAGAAGAAAACAGGAGCCCAGAGGTACAGAGGTAGCAGATCAAGGCTGTAGCATTAGCTTCATGAAGTCAGTAGCGAGGGGGCCTCCCCTGTCTTTCTGCGCCACCATCCTTAGCTGTGGCCTTCATTTTCAAAGTTGCTTTCATGATTCAAGGTAACTAATGGTGTTCCATTCATATTATTCACATTCCAATATGTTTATATCCTGTTGTTCAGTCCTATCCAGTCATCTGCTGAAACCAGCTCATCCTAGATTGTGAAAGTCAACTGTTAAATCCCTGGGAGTTTTTCCAAGGCAGTTGACCTAAACTTGGGAGCTTGAATTGGCTGTACAGGGAGAATTTACACCATAGAAATTAGTGTAAGATGGAGCTGATTGCTCACCACTTACCAGCACACAACTGTCCCTGGCTACAGGGCAGACTAGGGAATGTAATCTTTTAGCTGGGCACATTGCCGGGCAGAATAAAATCATGGTTCTATTACCAAGGAAAAGGGAGAATGGATAAGGGCTAAGCAAAGTACTCTTTGCCACATTCTCCCCACTTTTTATTCCACAGAAAACATCTATTTTCCTTGTTTAGGTTGTTCCCTCTTGACTCCTTTTTAAATTGAGCAAAAATACACATTTTTACATATATTTTTCTGCACGTAAACTAGTTCATATGGATAATAGCTTCTTCAAGATGGACTTTCTGGGTCCAAGGGTGTGTCCACACCTTAGCTCTTTGCAGAGAACACTCACCGGGCATCTAGTACATTTACTCCTAAAATAGTAATTTTAGGAGTAATGAGCATGGACTTTGGAACTAGACATGCTGGGTGTGAACACTCATTGTGACACTTCCTAGCTGTGTGACTTTGGCCAGGTGATTTAACCTCTCTGTCTTCATATTTTCCCCTATAAAATGGGGAGGAATACCATCTGCTTCTATACAGTTCTATGACAATGAGATGAGATCATGACCATAAAACACTTAGAGCAGAACCCACAATAAATGATAAGCAGAGGCTTCTGCTTATGGAGAGGTATGTGTGTGTATATATATGGGTGGACATATATACAAACATATGCATTCAACACATACACATAGAGGGCAGAAGCTCTTTAATAAAAACATTAAAGTAGGCCTTGAACATTGAATATAGTCAGTATGAGTTGTAGAGGGGCATATCAGACAGGGAAGCAATGGATGTCTAATTCATAGACATGAAAATTATTATTATAATAATTACTACTACTACTATTACTACCACTACCCCAGGGGCAAGGATAAGCTAATTGATGGTTAGAAAAGCCTCATAGTAAGCTGGGCATGGTGCCACACACCTGAAATCCCAGTACAGATTGAGACAGGAGGATAGCAAGTTCAAGGACAGCCTCAGCAATTTAGCAAGACCTTGTTTCAAAATAAAAAAGAGGGATGGGGTTGTAGCTAGCAGGTAGAATGCCCTTGGTTCAATCCCCAGTTAGAAAAAAAGGAAGGAAGGGAGGGAGGGAGGGAGGGAGGAAGGAAGGAAGGAAGGAAGGAAGGGAAAGGGAAGGGAAGGGAAGGGAAGGAAGGAAGGAAGGAAGGAAGGAAGGAAGGAAGGAAGGGTAGGCAGAAAGAAAGAAGAAAGACCTCAGAGTAATCAAGCATGTCTTCATTTGTAAGCACATATTACAAATATATTTAAAATCATCCTTATGACTCTTCAGTTACATATCTTTAGCACATCAGATGCTTTAATTGTGGAACTTGACAAAAATCAACATAAATGTTCTTTTTCTCTCCCAAATATATTGAACAATGCACAGATGTGTAGTTAAGTATTTATTATGAAAATGCAAATATTGATGTCCCCAAGGCTCATTCTTTGATTTTCAAACTGCTGTTGCTATATTTGGAATTGTTGATTAATACTACAGGTCTTTGCTCTGACACACAGCTTGTCTGACTTCGGGGCCGCTGAAAGCAGCCTCAAGAAGAAAGGAGAGGCTGAGGCTTGGTATTCACAGGTGTGGACAGTATCTGAGGTTGGGGATTGCTTTGGGAAAATGGCAGCAGGCAACCAAATACATGAGATGGTTAAGGATGTGCCTAGCCCAGAGTTTTGTACATGGTAGATTCTCAGTAAATCTTTGATCATTGAGTCAAAGAAACTATGGAAAAGAAGCAGCCATACTGAAAAACTTACTTTACAGTAGTCCAAAACAAGATTTCTCAACCTTTGCACTGTTGACATTTTGGTCCACATAACTTGTTGTGGGGCAGCCCTGTGCATCATAAGATGCTTAGCCGCATCCTTGAACTGTACCCACTAGGTACCAGGACTACGGTCCTCCCCAAGTTATCATCACAAAATAATGTCTGTAGATATTGCTAAATTTCTGGGAGGAGGAGGAGGAGGCAGAATCATCCCTACTTTAAGAACCACTGGCCTAGAAGAAAGGAAAATAAGCTAATAGACATTAAATTATAAGGAGGTGCCAGGCATTTGACGCAGTCCTTGAAACAACCTTGAGCTACAGGTATTGCTGAAATTGTCTTTGCTGAAAGGAGTAGTAGTATTCAAAGAAGATAAGAACATGGCCCTAGGTTGGACAGGTTAGGTCTGATTTCCAATGTGATGTTCTTTTTCTTGTTTTTCTCTCTCTCTAAACATCAAGTACCATGAAGGTGTATGCTATTCCCCTTCTCAGCGCTAAAGGCCCAGACTTCCCTTTTTTACAAAAACACTGACAAGTAATCTGTTTGCAAAGCATCATGGGCAGCATACATTTGGGTCATTGATTTGACTGGGTTTATGTTTTGCCGAGAATGTAAACTGAGCCATACCCTGGTGGAGGACTGTAAACAAAGAGATGTGTTGTCTTAGCTTTTCACAGGTTGGGAATCTCCAGAGAGGACTCAGAGCAGGTCCCAGAGGAGTTTTTCTGGGTCACAAACTACCTAAGAGCTGTGATGTCTTCTGCAAGGAAGGTGGCCTTTGCTGTAATGCTTCTTGGAAATATTTAGAAAACTGCATGGGGGTTTATTTGGGGGGAACACTATAGCTATTTGTCTTACAGTTAATGTAGCAGGTTTCAAACCTTGGTTCTAGAAGAAGGGGTTTGTTTTGAAGTATTGAGGTATGTAGCTAATTCTTAGATTTATGTAGCAGTGCCAGGCATGGTGGCACAAACATGGGATCTCAGTACTTGGAGGATTGCAGGTTTGAAGCCAGCCTCAGCAACTTAGCAAGGCCCTCAGCAGCTTAGTGAGACCCTGTTTCAAAATAAAAAATAAAATAGGGCTGGGGGCATATCTCATAGGTAGAATGCTCCAGGGATCAATCCCTAGTACCCCCCAAAAAATTGTGTAGTAGTAAAAATTACAACCTCCTATAGATACATGTGAAGATTGTTCTATATAATTAACAGAGTCACTGTAGGGTTATGGCAGGGTCAGAAAAGGAAGGGATAAAATTGTGAATTCTGCCCACGTTTTCATACCATCAAGAGAATATAAACCAATAAAAGAGCTAAATGTTGGCAATCTATAAAATTCCATAAGTGGTAATAAAGAAAAACTGAAACTATATTGATATACAACCAAACAAGGTAATTATCATTATTTTTTAATAAAGCCATTTATCATCAATAAATACCAAGGGGAACAGGAAAAATCGCAAGCAAAACAATGCCATCTTCCATAATTATAGCTATTAACAATTTAAAGCATAATTATGCGAGAGAGAAGAACTTTTAGGAAAAGCTTTGTGCTCTTTTTGCACAGAGAAGTTAAACTGTCACATTCCCAATATTCGGGATTCTCTGAACGTTTCGAATGGTTGGGTAGATGCCTGACCCAACGATCTCGAATCTGGGCCCCTCCTGGCTTTCCATTTCCAAGTTGGCCATCAGCCCTGGAGGAAGGGCCAGGGGCAAGGGCAGAGGAACAAATGGTGATTATCTGGATTATCTGTCCATTTCCTTGATGCCATGAGTCTAGAGGACTTTGTTTAGCAGAAAAGTGGGTTTGGGAGATCCAAGGTCTTGTATATTTCATCAAAACAAACCCTGATGAATTAACTACTATTGCCTAAATGTCTGGGTTCCAGGCCTTTCCTAGGGGCACAGAAAGGATGAGATGCTATTTTTGTTTTGTTTTGTTGTTGTTTGCCATCGAACACCTAGTACTCTCAAAGGAAACAGACCATGTCTACCAGCCAGCCTGGGTCAGACCCCAGCTTTCTTACTTCCCACCCATTGCATATTGTGCAAAATAATTAATCTACCATATAAAAGACAATATTAGAACCTACCTATAGGTTATTATGAGGAATAAATGAGTTAGTAGCAAATAGTGTTTAGAAAATTGCCTGAAGTCTGGTGAGAACTATATAAGTTAGTGGTTATTTAACCCAATGGAGTAGGTAGTATGACTTTGGGTCTGGTCCAGTAGCAGCAGTTTGGAGGATTTAGTAGTTTGAGACTGGTGTACTAGTGAGAAATTTCTTTGTCAGGTGGTCACAGAAGGCTCTGTAGACAAGATAGTGACTGTGGTGAGTTTTAGTGGATGAGAATAATAGGAGAGGGCATCCCAGCAGTGAAAACCACAGACCAAGAATGTGGAATCCAGAATCAGTAGGATATGCCTGAGCAATGGTAAGGTGTATTCCATCTCCTTAGAGCCTGAGTTGAACTGGTGGCAGAGAGAAAGAGATGAACTGCAGAAGTTGGTACACTCTGGGTCACAGAGTCTTAACCTTTTCTTGGGGACAGAAGAGCCCTATCAAAGGATATTAAATATGAAGGTGATAGTCAGATTTGCAGTCTAGATCCATCACGAGAGCAGTGTGCTGGGTTGCTCTAATGAGTGAAATGGGAGCTAAGGGGAAGGTTTCGAGGCAACTCTTGGAATTTTTATGATTGGAACTTCTACCCTGTAGAGCAGTATTTCAGCAGGGTTATGCATGTTTGTTGCAAATAAACACCTGGGCTTATTTATTCTCAGCTTAATTGTGTTAGTCATTAGTACTGTTTGGCAAATATCCCAGTTCTCCTCATCCAGGTCCATGTATAAACAAATGGTAGGATTGTGAAGGGGCCTTATGAATAGTTCCGTCCCAGAAGCTACAAGGAAAAGTAGTATGTTACCTTAGGGCTAGGTCATTGAAGTGCTGATGAAAGATCCTACAGCTTACTCATTTTCCTCAGCACAGGGACCAGTATCATTCCATTGAGTCGGCTCCATCAACCAGGCCTTACAATATGAATGTTCTGGAACAGAGCTTCCAGCTGGCTCTTGATTAACATGGAGCCTGGGTGAAAATAAAGCCTTGTGGTGTTAAGTCAGGAGTCAAAAAATGTTTTCTACAAAGAATGAAACAGACAATATTTTAGGATTTTAGTTTATATACCATAGACTTCTTAATTATAACATACAGTCTGTTACAACTTTTCAACTCTGTCCAGTAATGGTAAAGCAGTTCTAAAAATATATATATATGAACAAAAGGTGTGGATATGTTCTAGTAAAATTTTATTTAGAAAACCAGGCAGCAGGCTACATTTAGCTAGCAGGCTTATTCCTTCTTAAGGCCTTAAAAGTTGTGCCTGACTGATACTGTGCCCAACTAGCTTTTTTTCTTAAATTGAAGGAAGATTTGAACAGATCTTATGTGTATCATAAATGTATACACTTTGTAACCACTCTTCAGTCAAGATACAGAATATTTCCATCATTTCAGAAACTTCCCTTTAGACTTTTATAGATAATCCCCATAGACAACCATTGTTCATAGACTTCATGTAAATAGGATCATGTATTGTGTATTTTATTGTTTTTTTTTTTTTGGTACTGGGATTGAACCCAGGGGCATTCTACCTCTGAACTACACCCCAGCCCTATTTTATTTTGAAACAGGATCTTGCTAAGTTTCTGAGGGCCTTGCTAAATTGTTGAGGCTGGCCTGGAAACTGTGATTCTCCTGTCTCAGCTTCCCAAGTACTGGGATTACAGGTGTGCATGCCATGGCTTGTGTAGACATACAATAGTATGTCTTTTTGATTCTGATTTATTATTTCTGAGATTCACCCATATTGCAAAAATCAGAAGTCTTTTCCATGTACAAATATAATTTATTTTCTAATTAATGGAAATATGGCTCATTTATAGTTTTTGATTATTATGAATAGAGCAATTATGAGTGCTCATGTGAAACTTTTATACCTATATTTTTATTTCTCTTGGATAAATATCTATAAATGTAATTACTAGGTTATGGGGTAGCTGTAAATTTAGATTTATGGCAACTAAAAAATAACATGGCAGTATGATTATGCCATTTATACTCTCATGAGCAGTGTTTGAGAGTTCTAGTTATTCTATGTCCTCTTTAACATTTGCTGTTAGCAGTCTTTCAAATTATATTATGTTCTAGTAGATGTGAAATAGTATCTCATGGTTTTAATCTGTATTTTCCTGAAAACTACTGATTCTGAGCACTTTTTCATGAGATGACTGTCTGTGTGTCTATCATCTTTAGTGAGCATATGGTTCACGTATTTGAGTGATTTAAAAAACGATTTATCGCTGTCTTTTAAGAGTAAGATTCTATTTTCCATGTGGTCTAGTCTGCTAAAGGTGGTTTCTACTGAGATCTTTATTTATTGTCCCCTTCCTTTCTCTCAGAACCTCTTTTTGGTTCTTACTTAGGGCCCCAATTTCTCTATTGATTTGTTCTTTCATATCCTGTACACTTTTGCTGATTTAATTTCCAAGGCCTATAGAAAATAAAAATTCTGAATTCTCCTTCTGGCATTTTCTGCAGCTCAGTATTGGCGATTTCCCCTTATTGTTGAGCTGTGGGAGTTTATTGTTTCTTCATTGGTCTTCATATGTTTTCCAAATTCTCAGGTTTGAATCTCTTTTGTCTTGGCATCCTCTTCCTCTTTGCATAGAAATCCTATGTCTATATGTTGTACCTTTACAATAAAGCCTATGCTGGGGGTATGTATTTGCCTCAATGAATCTGTCTCATATAATCAGACTTTTGAGTTAGTCCCCCAGAACCTCTTTAACAGGATGTAGTTTTTAGTCACTGCAGGTGAGCAACAGTCTCTGATTGGCTGCAGGTCTTTGTGTTCTCCAGGCCCAAACTCAGCAGGGCCAGAGCCTGCAGCCGGCTGACTACAATTTAATGCCCCAGGGACAGTGCTGTTCTGCTGGTTGTGAACATGTGAAGCCCTTCAGACCACTGACATCTGGCCTCCTTGGTCGCTGGGCACAAGCTCAGCAAGGCCAGAGATTATGACATTTTGGGCTTGTGGTCCAGCTGGCTGAGCTTTGATGCCCCAGGGACACCACTACTGATCTGCTGCTGCAATCACATGCAGTTCTGTCATACACTGGCAACCTTGATAACCAGGCCCAAACTCTGCTGGCGGAGTGAGTGTTGCATTCCCAACCTGTGGTGTGGCTGTCTGAGTCAAATTGCCCCAGAGATACTGCTGCTGCTCTGCCAGCTGCGATCATGTGAAAATGAAATCCTGCTGGCTGCTGGCCTCCCTGCTTTCGGGGCCCAAACTCTACCAGGGAGAGATTGTACCGTTCTAAGTTTGGGTCTTGGGTGGCTGAGTTATTTAGTCCCAGGGACACTGCTGCTGCTCTGGGCAGCTGTGATCACATGAGACCTTACTGGCCACCAGCCTTGGTGCTTGTGGCTCCCAAACACTGCCAGGCAAGAGTTTGTAGCTTCCCAACTGCAGCACAGTTGGCTGAGTTATTTCACTCCACAGATACCACTGCAGGTGGTCCTGCGGTTATTGCTGTATCTAACCAAGGAGGTAAAAGACATCTACAATGAAAATGATAAAACACTAAAGAAATAAATTGAAGAAGATCTTAGAAGATGGAAAGATCTCCTATGCGTTTGGACAGGCAGAATAAATACCAAAATGGCCATTCTACCAAAAGTGATCTACAGATTCAATGCAATCCCTATCGATGTGTGCGTGTATGCCTCTACCATCCTGAACCTCATCAAGATGTATGATTACAATGCACCAATAATTTAAAAAATACCAATGTCATTCTTCACAGAGCTAGAAAAATCAGCCCTAAATTTCATATGGAAAAGCAAAAGACCCAGAATAGCCAAAACAAATCTCAGCAAAAAGAACCATGTAGGAGGCCTGATTTCAAATTATACTACAGAGCTATAGTAATAAAAACAGCATGGTATTGGTAGAAAAACAGACACATAGACCAATGGAACAGAAGATACAGAAACAAATCTACACACTTATAGCCAATTGATTTTTAACAAAGGTACCAAAAGCATACACTGGAGAAAGAGCCTTTTCAAAAAATGGTGTTGGGAAAAGTTGTTATCCATTTGTAGAAAAATGGAATTAAATCCCTACCTCTCACCCTGCACAAAAGTAAATTCAAGATGGGTCAAAGACCTGGAAATTAGACCAGAGACTTTGAAATTACTAGAGAAGGGCATAGGTCCAACACTCTAACATACAGGCCCAGGTAGAAACTTCCTCATTAAGACCCCCAAAGCTCAGGAAATTAAGACAAGAATTAATAATTGGGATGACATTAAACAAAAAGTTTCTGTTCATCAAAGGAAACTAGCAAGAGTCTAAAGAGAGCCCCTACAGAATGGGAGATTTTTGCCAGCTACTCCTCTGATAGAGGACTAATATCTAGAATATACAAAGTACTTAAAAGACTTTACACGAAAAAAACCAAATAACCCAATCAAGAAATGGGCAATTAGCCGGGCGTGGTGGCGCACACTTGTAATCCCAGTACTTTGGGAGGCGGAGACCGGAGGATCCAGGTTCGCGGCCAGCCTCAGCTCTTTCTCTCTCTCTCTACTTAGTGAGGCCCTCCGCAACTTCATGAGACCCGGTTTCAAAATAAAGTATAAAAAATAGGGCCAGGGGCGTAGTGCGGAGGTAGAACGCCCCTGCGTTCAATCCCCGGTACCGCAAAAAAAAAAAAAAAAAAAAAGAAATGGGCAATTAAATTAAATAGATACTTAACAAAAGAAGAAATACAAATGACCAATAAATATATGAAAAATGTTCAACACCATTAGCACTCAGGGAGATGCAAATCAAAACCACACTGAGATTCCATCTAACCCCAATTAGAATGGCATTCATCAAGAAGTCAAACAGCACCAGGCATGATGGCATACACTTGTAATCCCAGTACTTGGGAGGCTGAGACAGGAGGATAGCAGGTTCACTGCCAGTCTCAGAAACTTAGTGAGGCCCTCTGCACCTTGGTATCAATAATTTCATGTATGTACATAGCATCATTTGAAGTGTTTCCTTTATCAAGTCTCCCTTAACAATACTGTTTCCTAATCCATTAAAATTGCATCTCTCCATGTATACAGATGTTTTTCAGTTTTTAGTTGAGGTCTTGAATGTCTTTTATTAACTTTTAAAATTGTTTTGGATGCCTTTATAAATGGAATCATAAAATATTTCAGCTTATAGCCCTTTGTTTTTACTATATAGAAGTATAACTGATTTTGTGCATTTGTTTTGAGCAGTCTTGCTAAATTTATGTTTCATTTCTGTTTTTTGAATGTTTAGATTCATAAGGAAGTTCTATATAAGCAATCATGTTGTCTAGAAATAAAAACAGTTTGCCACTTACTTTCTAACTTTATATTTGTTTAAAATTCTTGTCTTATTGCCCTGTCTATAGCCTGTAGTACAACGCTGAATAGAAATGGTGAAAACAGATACCTTACCTGTTTTCAATCTAAGAAGGAAAGTCTTTAATATTTCCCTAGATATATTATGTCAACTGTAGATTTTCTTACATGCCCTTTATCAGATTGAGAAGTTCATTTCTATTACTAGTTTATCATGAGTAAGGGGCAAATTTTGTCTATACTTTTCCTACTTCTATTGATCATATGGATTTTCTCATTTTTCTGTTAATATGGTGAATGCAATATGTTGATTTTCAAATGTTAAACTCACCTTGCATTTCTGACATAAGCATTACTTGGTCATGATGCATTATCATTCTATATATTTTAAGATTTGATTAGATATTATTTTGTAAGGATTTTTGAGAGTATGTTCATCATGGAAAATTGTAATTTTCTTTTCTTTTAATGTCAGTCAGATTTGAATATACTGACTTCAAGGTAAGTTGGGAAGTATTCTTTCTCTTCTGTTTTCTGAAGGAGTTTGTGCAATTTTGGTATTGTTTTTCTTTAATATTTTGGCAGAATTTACCAATGAATCCCTTTGGGCCTGTCAATTTCCTTTGCTGAAGGTTTTGAAAATTATACGTTCAACTTCTTTAGTAAATATAGGGCTGTTGAGATCTTCTGTTTCTTCTTGTGTCAGTTTTGTTAGACAAATTTTCATGGAATTTTTCCATGAATTCAATCTAAATTGTTGAATATATTGGCATAGAGTTATTTATATTATTCCCTTACCCTTTTTAATGACTCTTAGGTGATAGCCCTCTTTTATTCCTGGATTGTTATTTTTGCTTCTCTCTCTTTTTTGATCAGTCTTGCTAGAGGTTTATAAATATTTTTAGCAGGTTTATTTGTGTAACAATTTGTATTACATAAAAATTACCCATTTTAAGTGTACAGTTCAGTGTTTTTACATAAAATGACAATTGTACAACCACTGCTACAATCTAAGATTATTTCCACACCCCCACCCCAAATCTCTTATGTATATTTGCAGTCACTCTCGGTTCCTTTCCCTAGCTGTAGATAATTGACAAACTTGTTTCTACTTTTATTGGTTTGTCTTTTCTGGATGTTTCATACATATGGGATCATATAATACATGGTATTTTATATATGACCTCTTTCATTTAGCAAATGTTTGGGGGATGCATCCATGTTATGGTATGTATCAGTACTCTGATACTTTTAATTTCTCAATAGTGTTTCATTTAGTTTGCCTATTTATCTGCCCATGAACATTTGGGTTGTTTCTAGTTTGTGGTTGTTATGAATAAATATAAATATTCATGTAGAAGTATTTGTTACTACATATATTTCATTTCACTTGAGTTTTTATGAAGGACTGGTGTTGGTACCATCCCACAGTGCACCTGAGAGGAAAAGAATGACGCAGACACAGAGCAGATTGAGACGGGCAAGCCAGAGAACCTCACTCTTAGGTGAAGACCCTGCTGGACATGGGTCCATGGCTTTTATTCATTCTAAAGGGGGGAGGTTGAGGCATGGATGCCATTGCATACGTGCAGCCCGGGGTGTAATGTTTAACTAGTAAACATGCAGAGAGGGCTAGGGGTTAAAGTCTAACTGGGCTGGCTGCAGAACAGTTGCAGAAAGTCTTTGAGATAGTGATTAGCAACAAAACTGCTGAGGATGTGCAGAAGATCCTTGAGACAATGTTTGACAAGTGGGATGTTTGGGAATAAGTACTGACAAGAGACACAGGAATGTTTATCTTAGAGGAACAGGCTGCTTTCAGCAAGTCCATCAGTCTAATAATGGCTTCACATGACCCTCAGACCTTTCCAAGGCAAATGTTAACCTGTTTCTGGCAGTCACATTCTGCA
Organism: Glis glis; assembly: GCA_004027185.1. Lineage (NCBI taxonomy): Eukaryota > Metazoa > Chordata > Mammalia > Rodentia > Gliridae > Glis > Glis glis. The sequence continues at coordinate 32,240 of PVJS01009122.1, forward strand.
CAAAATAGAATTGTTGGGTTGTATGATAAATTTATTTTTAACTTTTAAAGAAACTGCCAGAATAGCAGAACCATTTTACATTCCCATTATCAGTGTATGAGGGCTTCAAATTCTCCATATTCTTCCAATATTTGTTATTGTCTATATTTTTTATTTTAGCTATGCTGGTAAGTGTTATGGTGTATCTCATTGTAGTTTTAATTTTCATTTCCCTAATGACTAATGATGTAGAATATTTCTTATGTGCGTATTGGCCATCCATATATTTTCTTTGGGGAAGTATTTATTTAGTTCCATTGCCCCTTTTTGTTTTGTTGTTTATTTTGTAATTTAAGCTATAATTATTAACATATTAATTATACAAATTGATGGAATTTGCTGTGATATTTCCTTACATGTATATATCATGCATTAATTATATCTATCCACACTTTTTCTAATCTCAGTTTCCCTTTCCTCCTCCTTTTCACCCAGCACCCTTCCCAGTTGCTAAAAGTCCCTCTCAATTTCTTTCCTTCCCTTCCCCTTCCCTGTTTCTAATGACTACTATTCCATCCTGTACTTCTACAAGGTTGACTTATTGGTTTCTGTACATGAATGAGAACATGTGGTATTTGTCTTTCAGTGTCTGGCTTTTTCACCCAAGATAATGTTCTTCAGTTGCATTCCTGTTGCTGAAAATAGCAGGATTTCATTCTTTTTTTTTTTTTTTTATAAATTTCCATCATTCAAATGTACCACATTTTCTTTATCCTCTCATTATGGAAGGGCATCTGGGTTGATTCCATATTTTGGCTGTTGTGAATACTACTGCAATAGACATGGAGGCGCAAGTATCTTTTTAGAATAAGGATTTCAACTCCTTTGGGTATATACCCAGTTGTGGAGTTGCTGAGTCATGTGGTAGTTCTGTTTTTAGTTCTTTGAGGAATCTTCATACTGTTTTCCACAATGGCTGTAGTAATTTACTTCCTCACCAGCAGTGTATGAGTTCACTTTTCTCCACATCCTCCATAGCATTTATTTCTTGTCTTTATTTCTTATCATGGCCCTTGTAACTGGAGAGAGATTTTAATCTCATTGTGGTCTTGATTTGAATTTGATTAGTGAAATTGAGCATTTTTCATATATTTGTATGCCTTTGAGAAATGTGTTCATCTTTATTTATTCTGGATATCAAACCATTGTTGGGTATACCATTTGCAAATATTCTATCCTCTTCTGTAGGTTGTCTCTGAATCCTGTTGATTGTTTCCTTTACTGTGCAAAAACTTCTTAGTTTGATGCAATCCCATTTGTCTATTTTTAATTTTGTTGCCTGTGCTTTTGGGGTCCTATCTAAAAAATTATTGTTCACACCAGTGTCTTGAAATGTTTCCTCATATTTTATTGTAGTTATTTCATAGTTTCAGGTTTAAGATTTAGGTGTTTGATCCATTTTGAGTTGATTTTTATATATGGTAATAAATGGGATCTAGTTTCATTCTTCTGCACATGTCTATCCAATTTTTTCAGAATCATTTATTGAAAACACTTTATTTTCTCCACTGTTTGTTCTTAGTGCCTTTGTCAAAAAGAAGTTGGCTATATGAATGTGGGTTAATTTTTGGGTTCTCTATTCCATTCCATTGGTCTATATGTCTGTTTTATACAAGTGTCATGCTATTTTAGTAACCAGAGCTTTGAGGTATGTTCTAAGTCAGGTATTATGATGCCTCCAGCCTTATTGTTATTTTGTAAATATGTATATTTTGTAAATATATATATATATATATATTATTTTTAACTAAATATTACATATATATTTATGCATTTATTTTTTGCTGAGGATCACTCTGGTTATTCTGGGTCTTTTATAGTTCCATGTGAATATTAGAATTGTTTTTTCTATTTATGTGAATAAAGTCATTGGAATTTTCATTTGTAATTGCATTGAATCTATAGGTATCTTTGGTTAGATAGTATGTCATTTTAACAATATTGATTCTTCTGATCCATGAACATAGTATATTCTTTTTTATAGGTCCCTTTTAAGTTATTTGTCTTCCTATGATTGAGTTATAAGTATTTCTTATATATTGTGGATACAATTCCTTTGATCTGTATATAATTTGCAAAATTTTTTCTCATTCTGTGATTTGTTTTCAGTTTTTGTAATGGTATGCTTTGAAGTGTAAAATATTGACACACCTATCAATTTTTCTCTTATAGATTAGGCTTTTGGTGTTGTATATAAGAAATCTTTGACTAACCCAAGGTCATAAAGATTTTCTCTTGGGTTTTACTAATATTTTTAAAGAACCAGCTTTTGATCTTGTTAATTTTTCTAGTGTTAGTCTTTTATTAGATTGATTTTTCCTCTTTTTACTTACTTTGCTATTTTTTAGTTTATTAACATGGAAATGTATCTAAGTTTGAACTCTTTATATTTATAAAAGTTTATACTTTAAAAACATTTAAAACTATTAACTTCCTTGTTACGTACCACTTCAGCTGTATCTATGGACTTTTCTACATTGTGCTTTTATTTTCATGGAACTGAAATATTTTCAAAGACTTTTGGAATTCATTTTTAATCTATAATCTTTTAGAAGTGAACTGTTTAATATTCAATTATTTGTGTTTTTGTAGGTGTATTATTTTTGTTGAATTCTAATTCTGTTTTTCTTAGAGAATATACTCTTTAAGAATTCAATATTTGAAAATGTTCTGAGATTTATTTCATGGTAGAGCATATGGTCTATCTTCGTGAATAGACCTTGTGTACTTGAAAACAGTGAGTATTCTGTAGTTATTGAGTATTATGTCCTGTAAGTATCAATCAGATCAATTTGTTCAGTAGTGGGTTCAAATCTATATCCTTTGCTGGATTTTGCTTTGTTAATATAGTACTATCATACTGAGAAAGCGGTGTCAATTCTCTAACCATAATGGTAGGTTTTTCAGTTTCTTCTTTTAGATCTGGCTAGTTTTTTGTATCATCTGTTAAAGCTCTGTGTGAGAATGCCAACACGTTCATGATTTGTGTATCTTCCTGATAATCTGACCATCTAATCATTATGGAACATTCCTCTTTAAATCTCTAGTAATATTAACTTTTCTGATATTACTGTAGCCACATCAGTTTTTTTATACTTACAGTTTCCCAGCATATATCTTTTCTTATCTTTCTAATTTGAACCTGTTGTTGTATTTATATTATAGATACATCCTTGTAAGTAACATTCATTTGGATCTGCATGTCTTATTCAGTTTGATGATCTTTTCCTTTTGATTATACTGTTTAGTAACTTATATTTCATGTAATTATCGATTTATTTGTGCTTAAATGTATAATTTTGCAAGATATCTTCTACTTGTCCCATTTGTTCTTTGTTTTTCTGTTTTTGCCTTCTTTTGAATAAATCAAATACTTTTAGTATTATATTTTAATAATCTTTATGATTTTTAGCTGTTTTCTCTTTAGTGTTTTCTCTAGTTGGATGTTCTCCCTAATATGCAGACGCTAGGGAGAATAGGGCATAGGAGGGACTCCAGACAAAGAAGGAGAACACCTTAGATGAGTAAAGAAGGCGACCTAACTGAGGGAGGTGGGAGGGGGAGAGCGAAACACCCTAATGCACAGAATGTACATACACAAATTTATCAAACTCAACTACTATGCTGAGCATGAGAAGGAGGGAAGGGGGAGGGAATGGGGGTGGGAATTGGGGGAGGGCTAAATGAGTGATGTGTGCATCTATACTTCTACCACCCTGAAACTCATCAAGATGGATGATTACAGTGTACCAATAAAAAAATTATATGCCCAACTTTGCTTAATTTTTCAGTCTACTCAGTTATTGCTGTCCAACTTCATATAAATGTAACAGCCTAAATTCCATTCTATTTATCTTCCCCTCCTTATTTGTGCTTGTCATACATTTCACATCTACATAATAAATACTATAACACATTGTTATAATCGTTGTATTAAACTGTCAGTTAACATTTTAAAAGATTAAGAAAAAGGAAATCTTTTATATAAATGTTTATATAAATATTTACCATTTAGGATACTCTTTATTCTTCCTGTATATCCAACTTTCCATCTGGTAACACTGTGATAAGAGAAGCATAATTCAGTATAGTGAAGGTCTGTCTACAGGTGACAAATTCTTTTAGTGTTTATTATGGTTTAGACCTTAAATATTTTCCAAAGGCCCAAATGTTAAAGGCTTGGTTGTCATCTTGTGGTACTATTGAGAGGCAGTAGAACCTTCAGGAGGTAGGGCCTAGTGGAAGGAAGTTAGGTCATTGTGTGCCGTTGAAGGTGATACTATGCCCCTGGCCCTTTCCTCTCTCTCTCTGAGGAGCATGCATTGAATAGCTTTGCTCTGCCATAATGTTCTGCCTCCCCCACAGTCCCAAAGCGGTAGGGCCAAGCAACTATGGACTGAAACCCCTGAAACTGCAAGCAAAAATAAACCTTTCCTACTTTTAAGTTGATTTTCTCAGATACTGTGGCATAGTGATAAAAAGCTGACCAATGCAGTATTCATATTTATAAAAGCCTTTAATTTGTCTTAATTTTTGAAGGATATTTTTGTTGCATATTTCTGTATTAATTGTTTTTTCTTTCAATGTTTGAAAGACATATTTTAATTGACTTCTGATAGCCATTGTTTCTAGTGGTGAGTCAGTTGTCATTTGTTTTGTTGTTCCCTGAATGTAATGGTCTTTGTCCTCTGAACACTTTGAAGATTTTATATTTGATTTTCAAAGCCTTGGTGTGGTTTTCTTTGTCTTTATCCTGTTTGGGGTTTATGAAAGTTTTTTGATTCATATGTTGTTTTCCCTCAATTTGGGGGGAATTTTTTTGTCTATTTGTTCAAGTATTGTTTTGCTTCATTCTTCTTACTTCCTGTGATTCCAATTACATGTATATTACAAAACTTGATATTGTTCCAATCAAGATTTTGAATGAGTCTCTGATAATATTTTAATATATATTTTCTATCTGTTCTTCAGATTGGATAACTTTCTTGACCTCTCTTCTAATATTATTGATCTCTCTTTAGGATGAATGGTCCTTTCCCCAAGCCCCCAACATTTCCATTTGCTGTGAAGACCACTCACTGAATTTTTCATTTCAGATATTTTACTGTTCAGTTGTAGAATTTAACTTGTTTCTTTCTTTCAAGTTTTTCTGCTGAGATTATCCCTTTGTTTACTTATTATAACACTTTTTTCCTTGAAAATATTTATAATAGCTTCTGAAAAGTCCTCATTTTCTGTCAGCATGAAGGTAACTCAAAAATGAAAAATTGAACTACCATAGCATCCGTCAATACTTTGGAGGTGAAATACAATACTTTGGAATATTTAACCCCCCCAAAATTTAACGTCAGGGATATTAGCATAACTACGTTTATTGCAGCGTAATCACAATAGCCAAGTTATGAAATCAGACTAGATGTTTGTTAACAGATGGATGGATAATATGGTATATATACACAGTGGAGTTTTATTCAGCCATAAATAAGAATTATGTCATTGGGAGGAAAATGGATGGAACTGGAGAGCATCATGTTAAGTAAAATAAGCCAGACTCCGAAATATAAATATCATATGTTTTCTCTTATATATGGAAGCTAGAGGGGGGAAAAAGAAGGGATGTTATGAAAATAGATGTTAAGCCATTAGGGCAGGAGAAGGGAGGATGAAGGGGATATTGGGGGGTAATATTGATCAAATTAGGTTGCACATATATACAAACATGCCAAAATGAAAACCACTATGCTGTGTAATTAATATGCACCAACAGAAATCCTCATTTTCTCTATTTAAATTATCTTCAGATCTCTATTGCCTGATTTTTCTTTTGATTGTGAGTTACAAATATATATATATATGTATATATATGTATATATATATGTGTATATATATGTATATATATATGTATATATATATTGTGTGTCCCTCTCCTCTCCTCTCCTCTCCTCTCCTGTGGTACTAGGGATTGAATACAGGGGCATTCTACCTCCAAGTTATACCTCGAACCCACCCCTCTCCCCTTGAATTTTTTGTTTTGAAACAGGGTCTTGCTAGGTTGCTGAGAGTGTTGCTACATTGCTAAGCCTGTCTTTGAACCTACAATCCTCCTGCCTCAGCCTCCCAAATACTGGGACTACAGGTGTATGGCACCACATTCAGCTGTAATTTTTCATTGTTAATATATTGCAGAAATTATGAGTTTTATTACCTGTCTCAAAAGTACTGATTTTTTACCTAGATTCATTTTTGCACTTAAATTACTTAAACTTGGGGGGAGGGACTTGTTTGTATGCTTTATTAGGGCAGCTGTCTCAATTTTGCAGTTGATCTTAGTGCAAAATCATAATCCTGAGGTACATGAGTACAGTCAGCACTTTCAGCACTTTCTTTTTTTTTTGCGGTACCGGGGATTGAACCCAGGGGCGTTCTACCTCCGCGCTACACCCCCGGCCCTATTTTTTTTATACTTTATTTTGAAACCGGGTCTCACGAAGTTGCGGAGGACCTCACTAGGTAGAGAGAGAGAGAGAGAGACAGGGAGAGAGAGAGAGAGAGAGAGAGCGAGCGAGCTGAGGCTGGCTGCGAACCTGGATCCTCCAGTCTCCGCCTCCCAAAGTAGTGGGATTACAAGCGTGCGCCACTACGCCCGGCTACAGTCAGCACTTTCAAAGTGTCTCTTTGCAGGGGTTTTGATGCAAAGCTCAAGGTTTTTAATAGCACCTTTATCTGGGTAGAATTAAAGCCCCCACCTCTGACTCCCCTGCAGTGGACACTTTATTGAATATCTGGTAGCCTTTTCAACATTTCACCCATTAATTTCTGCCAGGCTACTTGGATTTCTCCTGTGCATCCTCAGCTCAGGGGTTAGCCAAGGACTTAGGAGGAGTTGTATGCAGATTTCCTGTGTCTATAAATTCCTCTGTTCTGGGATTTTCCTTCACAATTTCCAACCACGCTGGCATCTCTGACCTCTGATTTTCCAAGCTTTCTTCCTGCGTTCTGACTGCTGTGTGTGGTGCAGACTGTGGATTGGCCTCAAGATAAAATATTAAACATGGATATTACCCAACATGGTTGCCTTCTTTAAAGGCCTTTGGATTTCCTCTGCTTTCTGCCTGCTTTTGGTAGCTCTTCAGTGCCTTCCATTAGTCGTTGATACTTTGCCTAGAGTTAATCATTTGGATCTGCGTAAGAGAGAATAGAAATGGTGTTATTACCAGAAGAGGATTTTGCATGAAGAGGCTTCATCTATTCATATATGATGCTGATGTGGGGCCGGCAATAAGGATGTGCTCCCTCTCTTCTCTTTCTTGGTGATTTGGAATATTCTGATTATATGGACCCTTTGCAGGGAGCAAGGATTTTCAGCTAGATCCCTGCCGCATGCTATCTATCTCTATTTTGGGGGGTACTGGGGATTGAACCCAGGGGCATTCTCCCTCTGAGCTATACCCCAACCCTTTTTATTTTTTGAAACAGGGTTTTGCTAAGTTGCTGAGGCTGGCCTCAAACCTGAGATTCTCCTGTCTCAGCCTCCCAAGTACTGGAATTATTGGTGTGTGTACATTATCTGTATTTTTCATGGTGAATGTCCCTTAGTAAGAATGACCTCCATGTCTATTGGAGAAATCCCCAGCTGTGAGTACTGAAGATGCTTCATGTTAAGTAGCCTCACTGATTTTTATTTTATTTTTGCTTGCACAGCTAGAGTCATTCATTCATTCATTCATTCACTAGTGATGGGTTGAGAGCCTGTTGTGCATGAGGCACAGTTTTGGCTGTTATAGTTCAGTGAATAAAACTAAGTGACCATCTCATGAAGCTTCCTTCCTAATTGGAGGAAGCAGCAAATACACAGTAAGTCATAGGCAGTTGTCAAGTTGTGATACATGTTATGAAGAAAGTGAGGTGGGCCCGAGATCTCATGAGGGTGTCGGTGTGTGTTTACTAAAGCTAGCCTGTTCAAGTAGGAGCTGGCCAGTGGGAGAGAGGTGAGTGCTGAGACCAGAAGGAAGAGCGAACCTCTGTGGGAGCACCTCGCGGGAGCATGCCCAGCAGAGGGAACCGCAAATGCAAAGCCATGAGCAGAGCCCGGAGGCCCATGGGCTGGAAGGAAGCTCACGTTTGGGGGCCTTGTGAGCCATGGAGATGACTTTGCATTTGCTCTGAGGGAGATAGGAAGCCCATGGATGGTTTTGTGTAGAGGAATAGCATCATCTAACTTCTGTCTTAGACTGCCCCGAAGAGGGGAAGCAGGGAGAGGAGGCGGGAAGCAGCTTCCGCTGGTGAAACCGATGCTGCTTGACCTGGGTGAAGCAGAATGATTTATTGAGCATTTCCTGTGTGCTGTGTGTGATGCTGCCCACCTAGTCAGCTGTGTCCCTGAAGATCTCTTCTTGCCCTGGCAGGGGACATACCTGTGGACTCTCCACTATGTAGAAAAACACACATGAGCGGGAAGGACCCTAGAGTGAGGAAGACAGCCCCAGCGTGAAGCTTTGGGCTTGGTGAAGGGTTTGATAACGTGTGCGTGTGGCCACATACCTAGCTCTGTAAGTCCCTGCAACTGCCGTCTAGTGACTGTCCATTGAGGATTAGCTCATTACAAGACTGCCATCCTGCCCCTGGATTCACAGCTGGTTTATTTTACTGAAGGCAACGACTTTGGTAGAGTTGGTTTATCACATCAAAAAGGGTATATTTTTTTAAGTGATAGCTTCAAGAACAAAAAGCTTAAACCGATCCTATTACATAGAAGAACCAAGCCTAGTTCCTGGTACATACTAAGTGTTTAATAAATGCTACTTAAAATTAGACTTATAGCTTTGTTTGGTAATAAATACTCTACCAACTTAATCTATTAAGAACCTCTAGAAAGAGCACCGGCAATCAATTAAATAGATAATATATTAGACTGAAACCAGAAACAGAAACGCACGTACATTCTCTTGATTTGTTAACTACTGGAAAGTTATTTGTGACCCTGGACAGATGCATCCACTACCATATCATGTGTCTATATTTTCTTCCAGTTCCTTTTTCCTGTGCTGCTTTCCCCTGTCTCCTTCCTTCCACTTCTCCTCTCATTTATAGAGGACTCACGAAGTGTGGTACACCCTGTTCTGGCGTTTTCCATACAACTCGTCTGCTAGCCTTCAGACGAGTGTGTCAAATGAGAACACAGCCCAGGAGTCAGCCCATTTGAGTTCTTCCCCATCCTCAGCCCCACAAGCTGTGATCAGAGACATTTTTACCAAACCTCCCCAAGACTCCCTTTACTTATCCACCAAATGACGAAGATGGTTCAGTTTCCAGGCTGTGATGTTGCATACCGTCACTGAGCATGCTCAGTGTGTGGTGACCGGTTCCACGGGTTTCACAGTCATGGCCCCCCTTCTGCATGTGAGGAAACCGATCCTGAGAAGCACCTCGAATTGCCCAGGGACACACAGTACCATTCAGCCTTTTGTATGCACCTGCCTATCACCTGCTCTAGTTGAAAGGGAACAGGGAGGGGTGCTGGTGTCACAGAACATCACGAGAGGCAGCATCGTGATGTGGGTCCACCTTTGGACCTGCTGCCTTCTTATAAACCCTGGCTCTCTCACTTACTAGTTGTCTGCAAGTGTGCAAACTATTTAGCCTCTCTCTGCCTCAGTGTCCACACCTGTAAAGTGGAGTTAGTAACTCAATCGGTTGCATAGAGCTGTGGCAAGGATTAGCTGAGTTAATCCATGCAGGGTAGTGACTGACAGAGGGAGCTATGTGTGAGCATTGTCTTTTAGAATTTACATTGATTGTGAGATGTATTTGAGCATTGCTAGGAGCTGGTCTTCAGCACTCTGTCCAAGTGCCCATTTCCTCCACTCTTGGGCTCGGACCCTTGTCCATCTCTGCACACAGTCTCATTTTTGTGTGAGTGGGACACACCTCTTTCCCCGGCTGGTCCATCACTGTCTGCTTCCCCTCCCTCAGCTCCCCCTCTGGTTCTGTTCTGCCATCTGCTGACCCACTTGCTGCTCCTGTCAGGTCAGAGATAGCGAGGCCTTTGTGGGGTGCCCAGGCAGCGTGTCATGTCCCGGCGCTGTTGTACATCTTGTTTCAGAGATATTTTGCTGTAATGCTCTGTGACCTTTTCCATTGAGTGAGGTAGTTGGAGAGGCACTCAGTAAGGGAAAATTGAGCTGTTTTATTCTTCCCCAAGGAGGCTCCTGTTTCCTTTCCACCATTCATTTGAAAGCTATCATTTTCTTGATTTTATAGCTGAAAAACACCATTGATTCACTGGGTGTTAGATGGTAAGAGTTCTCCTATTGACATGCCTATTGACAGTTTTCAGTATATTCTGCGTCTAATTATCACTCTTGGCTAAATGATACACCTTGTGGACTTGAGCGATGGAGTCGATAGCTCTCACCACATTGTTCTAGCGGGGCCTATTGAGCCCGGTGTCAGGGTGATGTGATTTATGTGATCAGAAAGAAAATTTCTGTTGGTGTGCTGCATAATTAACGCAAGCGCGGAGTGACTGGTGACAAAAAACCAGGCCTGCCGATGTCATCCTCAAACGAGGAGCGATTTCTGTAGTAAGCAGCTGCGACAGTGAGGAATCTCTCGTGGCATCTTTAGCTTTGCAGTTTTCAAGGGTTCGATTTTCCTCCCAGCCTTGGTGGAGAATTCCTCCCGTCTGCTTCCTGCCGCCTGGCGTTCAAAGCCCCAGTCCTTGTGTGCTGCTGCTCGCGAAGATCGGGGCCCCGGGGATTTCTCTGGGAGGTGCTTGCTGTAGGGGTATGTGTGGGGGGATCGTTCAAAGAATTCAGACTGTCAGCTGCCCACATTTGCAAGTAAGGGAGATGGATGGCTTCCAAAAAGGCTTATCCTTTGTATCAGCTAGTGCTTAGACGGAGACTGAATATTGGGATGGGCATTTTCCCTGTGCATGGCAGGAGTGGGCCCTACGTATTCTGAGAGATGCTGGTGACGATTCTAGCCATTCCCAGACAGGAACGGATCCTGGGAAGTGGGGGTGGCAGACAGGTGGCGAAGGCTGGGCCTGTGATAGAGAAATGACTTTGGTGTGAAACACCCCTTCTGCCTCAATGGCTCTTTATTTGATGTTTGTCACGTCACAATGTTCCTTAGAAGGTCCCTGTGGTCAAGACACCGCCTTCTCCAGTGTGGGGGTGGGGGACTGTGAGGATTTTCTGGGGCGCCAGAGCCAAGTGAGTTAGCCTCCATGGACTTCTGCTTTCTCGTCTGTGAAATGAACCAGGGGTCCCTTTCAGCCCCCAAGTACTGTGGTTGGTGAAGGGGTAGGGAATATGAAGGTATCGCTCTGGTCCCACTGAAGGGATTCTCTGGCCAGGCCACCATTGCCTGACAGAGGTGCCTGATGTAGGCTGTTTATCTAAGATGCATGGCCTTCAGCTTCACACAGGACTACAGGCACATCAGAGACCAAAGTATATCACAGTGAGACTTTAATGACGGTACAAATAGAACATCTGGGTCCAGCGAAGGAGTGGCACCCAAGCTGTGCGCTGAATTTGGTCTGGTGGCTAGCAGAAGTTACCAGAAGAGACTTGAGTGTTGCCAGGTGTTTGGGGTCGTGTAAAAAGGTCAGGATTCTGTAGTCTTGGGCAGCTGAGATTGAGGTCAGTGGTTCCAGATAGTACTTTTCTAGAATCTGGGTACCTTGTGTGACCTCTGTTACCATCAATCTGTACTTAATGAACTTCTTTGTGTGACACTTTTGTAGTTCAGCTTTTTATGAGGGAGGGAGAATGAATATGAGTGAGTGAGTGTGTGTGTGTGTGTGTGTGTGTGTGTGTGTGTGTGTGAAAAACCTAAATAATTTGACTTGAGAAGGCTCATTCATCCATGCATAAGATGACAGATACTTTGTGACTTGAGTCTATGTTTTCAGCACTGGAGTTTTTTAATACCAAAGTGTTAAGACTACTCTGCTATCTTTGAGAGTATACTGCTTCATTTTTTATAATAGGGGGCCACAGTACTTTATCTTGAACATTAAGTAGACCAAGAGACTTAGTAGAGTTCCTGAAGGCTCAGAGAAATCTCATCTACTTTGCTTTGTGTTCATTGTTCATTTGTATTTGGATCTGGACTGGTTCCCAAACTCTCAGTATCCCGGGTAAGGGGAGACTTTCCTCTGTAAGTATTGGAAGGACTTTGAACATGCTGGTAGGATTATGGATTTTCTTCTGGTCTGTCTGTAATAATTACTGAACACGTCTTTGTGAGGACTCCTCAGCACATTAGTGTATTGTTAATGTAACCCAGACCCCCAGAAGATTCTGGATGATGGGACAGGGTAAGGTTGATCACCTGCCTGTTGAGGTTCCTTTTTCCCCATTCTTGACTTGACAAGTGGTTCACCTTAGACTCTGAGTTCCTCTTACAAACTTCAGGCCACAGCCCTTACCTGTGAGGATGGAACATGGTTGGTCTGTTGTACGCTTGCCCTTCGTACATTAACCACAGTAAATTGCCTTTAAACATTTGAAATCGGAGAAAAGAATTCACCTTGGGATTCTTTGACCACATAGCTCTTAAGGTCTATCTCTCAGGCTTTTATTTTATTTTTTAATGTTTTTATAGTACAGGGGATTGAACCCAGGGGGATTCTACCTTCGAGCTACACCCCAGCCCTATTTTATTTTGAAACAGGGCCTCACTAAGTTGTGGAGGGCCTTGTTACATTTATGAGGCTGTCCTCAAACCTGGGGTCTTCCTGTGTCAGCCTCCCAAGTGCTGGGATTACAGGTGTGTGCCCCCATGCCCAGCTTGTCTCAGGGTTTTAAAATGCCTCACTTTCTGCGTCTGTCTTTCCCCACACAGAAGATACCTCCTGCTGGCAGAGGCATTGGTAGATTGGGGGGCAGTACCGGCGTTGCTCCGGTTAGGTAGGCATAGCATTTGATTTTCCCCAAACTGCTTTGGGCCGCTACCTGTGCAAACTCTGGAATCCCTGTGGGGGTGAGTGAGCAGAATATGTCCTCACCTTTCAATTAGTTGTGACTTTAGCTGGAGGTGGGTCCCATGGCTGTCGTTGCTCTAAATCCCAGCAAGTTGAGGGAGCATTCAGATGGAGTGGGCACTGAGCATATGGCCAGGTTCCCACACAGAGGGCGATGTGGGGCAGGGAGAGAAAGCAGCATTTTCCCCTCCGGAATTGTCAAGAGAGGTAGAGCCCTTGCGAGGAGAGGAGAGGCACAGCGAACCAGACAGGTCGGGCTTGGCAGCCCCAGGCTGGCCTGGTGAGTACTGGGGCAGAATGGCCCACAGCACCCGACGCAGCAGAGCATCCGAAATCCAGGGCTCCCCTCAAGCAGCCCAGCTCCTTAAAATGGCAAATTATTATTTTTGTTCTTTTCTGTCTTTGGGATTGTTTATGCATCTCAAATGAGCTGTAAAGGGAATTCTCTGCATTTGACAAACTTCTACTTTAAAGGAGGCAGGTTGGAGAAAGGCACGCCATCACATTAAATGCCAGCTATTGTGCTTTTCATTCAGCCTGACGAACAGTGGCCTAAAGTGGCAGGGGATTAAATTGATGTACTGACAAGAATTCATATAGGAGACTGTGGGAATGGGGCAGAATAATGCCAGGGCTTCACAGTATTGCGGTGTTCTTTGATCTGCCTTGGGTGGAAAACATAATATACCTGTATTTATGTTGATTCTAAATAGGGGGTGTGTAAACAGAGACATGTCATTTTTCCCTAGTCTTCAAGTTGAAATTAAATAGGTATCCATTTTGAGCCGTGGACATATTTCTGAGTAATGAGTTAAGTGCAGTTTCTGAACATTTGGATCTTACTGTATGTCACAATAAGAGCATTTTTGTTGCTCAATTGGGTTCCTATTACAGAGGCACACAGTACGTGGGCATTGGTGAATTATTCATTTGTTCCAGGGCATTCTTTTTATTTTTAGGAAAATTCACCTTTGTCTTGGTGAATTTAAGCAGTACCACCACAGCCCTGAGTAGAGTAAACACCCCCTTTTTTTCCATCTCAGGCTTTGATGTGGGAGAGCTGCCGATGAGGTGTCCCTGCCTTCTGGAGAAACACACGTGTGTCTTTCATCTGGGAAATGTCTTTCTGGGCAGTACCAGCTGGAAGATGTCAGCTGGGGTGACCAAACATTTGATCAATTGATGAGGAGTGCGTCAACGGTGGCTGGGAGCCATTTATATGTGGTGTGTTTGAAAGCAACCTGAAAAGTCTAGCATGCTTAACATGCATTTGTATAATATGAAAGCATGTTTTCATTAGGCGCATTTTAACATATGGCTCCAAAAAGAAGAAGGTGTGCCACATTCACACTCGATTTGTTTTTTTTTTTTTGGTTGTTATTTTTTGTTGTGTATGTAGCTAGAAAATCACGCTGTTGCAATTATTTGAGTAACGATGTTCATACTTTTTAAGGCTTCACGAGGAACTGCCCTAATTTCTTAAAACATTGCTTTTATCACACCCACACTTACTAGAGGAAAACATGATCTCCCTTGCGTGGGATCAAGGCTTTTCAAAGTTTTAACTAACCATTCTGTAAAGACGTCCCTGTGCCGGAGTGCCCTGCCCACCATTTGTCCCCACTCCCAGGCTCCTGTTCCTGCTAGTTGAGGGGCCACCTTCTCCTAACCTCTGTTCACCAAAAGCGGTCCATTCTCTAAGCCATGGCTTGCTCTCAATCCCACAAAGTCACCCCTGCAGCCTGCACGGTCACATCTCCACGTCATGGACGAGCTCTGTCAGCAGCTCTTCCCGAGAATTACCTGTTTCATATTGCTCCGTTGCTTTATCTTCCCTGCTTGATTCTTAGCTTTCGTGGTAATAACAGGTTAATATCAGTTATGATAATGGTAATGACAACATTTACTTAACTAACTTTTACTGATTGCCTGGTGTGTGCTGGGGTTGGGGATGAGATTATAATGAAATGTTAGACACAAACTCTGGATACATGGAACTTACATTCTAGTGGGAAGAGAAACATCCAGCCGGTCCTCAAACAGCCATTTCTATGTGACAATGTTGACTCTGAAAGGTGGTACAAAGGTGTGTGCATGGTCCTATGGCGGATTGTGAAGGGGGATCTGAGCTATGGGGGAGGTCAGTGAAGGTTCCCCAAGGACAGAACTGGCTACGTAATCTTCAAGGTCCATTGTAGGATGAAAATGCAGGCCTTTGGTTTAAAAATTGTTAAGAATTTCAAGATGGCCACAGCTGAGCTGTAGACCAAATGGGGAGGGTCCCCCTACTCGGGGGCCCTGTGCACCTGTGCCAGTTGTGTTTTCATGAAGCAGGTCCTGCTGAGAAGGCAATATTGAAGCTGAGAGGGAGGGCAGAATAGGCTGGGAAGATGTCTGGGCAGAGGGATGGCACGAGCAGTGCCACAGGTGGGAAGGAGGTTGGTGTGTTTGGAAACTGGACAAAGGCCAGTGTGGATGGAGTGCAGAGACAGGTGTTGGTGTGATGAGGCCAGAGCAGTAGACAGGGCCATGTGTGAGGCCAAGCGGAGGCTGGGCTGTGTGCGAGGCCAAGTGGAGGCCAGGGATTTTCGGTCTTTATTGTTTGAGCCACACAGCTACTCAAGTGTATTAAGAAGGGGGCTCATGAGATCAAGTTTGGATTTTGTAAGTCGCTCTGGCTGCATTGTGCAGGCCAGACTGTGGGTGGGTGGCAGGAGTGACCATAGAAAGGCCGCTGGAGGATGCTGGACCTGTCCAGCTGAGAGATGAGACGGTGGGGATTTGGATCAGGATTGGAGTGGTGGAAGCAGGAGCCTCGGGAGGTGTAAGGAGAAGACCCAGTCGGGAGGACGTGGTGGAACAGCACTGAAGGAAGAAATGAAGCTGAAGATGACATCTAGGTTTCTGGCTTTCAGCCACTGAACTGAACCTCATGAAATCACCATCATTCTGCCATTTCTGGTCTGCAGATGTAGCCATTTCATATAACGCGCTCCAAAAAATAAGTGGTTAGTAGGACACTTGTTTACAAAGGACCAGAGGTTTTGCTTTGGTTTGCTTTGGTGGTGGCAGGGTTTGAGGGATGGTTACAGCTTGGGAGCTGGACACGCTGCAGTCCTGCACAGGCTGTATCACTGTATTCATCTTTTCAGATGAGAATATTGTGATTCAAGTCAAGTGACTTGTCCGAGGTCACACAGCTCCCAATGGAGGAGCTGGGTCTTGAAGAGTGGCAACGTCCGTCCAGGGCCTGAGCGCCCAGCTCCCATGCACGCTGCCTTTCCAATGGCTTTCTCACACTGGGATACTCCGCTCTTTGTAGTGAGTAGGTCCCTAGGAATTTCTTATTGGATAAATAAATTTAAGACATTTGTGAAGGTGGCACTATATTCCCCTGAGTAAGAGATTTTGGGCATACATCCCAAGGCCCCAAAGTGTGAACAGACGCAGATGGGATTTAAAGAGTTGGCTCCCTGATTAGTCGCATGATCATATCCTCTCCTATACAGATAAGCATCACCCCCAACGCCAACTGAGGTCTGGACTTTGTAGAGAGCCTTCGTTGAGGATGTAGCAACTTCTCTCAGATGAAGCAATGGATGATAAGTTGGTCCCCTCTATCATGTTCTTGGGGGTCTATTTTATAGAATTTTGGCATGTTAGGACTAAGAGCTGGTGCCAGTGCCACGTGCTGCCTCTGTTTCCCCCAGGGACTGTTGAACCTGGATGCTGACTCAGAATCCTTCTAAACACAGTTCACCTTTTATTTAAGAATTAGATAAACCGAGATCCAGAGAGATGTTATTCTCACAATCAGAGCTAACCTGCAAGCATAAACCTGTTTGCTTATCACATCAAATGAAGGGAATTCTAGTTCAGTCCCTCTACAAGCAAGGAAGCTGAAGGCCCGAGAGGCTGTGACCTGCTCATGCCTGAGATCATGAATGGTCCCTCTTCTGGTATGAGACAGTGAAAACCCTTCCCCACAAAGAGATGTGCTCGCTGTGGTGGCTCATTCAGCAGCACAGGCGCATCTGGCTGTGCATTTTTCATTGGCCATTCCCCTGGAAATTCCCTCATCGTGAGCCTGGACAGTGAATCGAGGGATGGGAACTAGGCTTTATGAGGGTTGCCTTTTGATAAATCAAGTGTTTATTTTAGGCTTCTTGGTACCCTCTGTTTTGCCCACCCTGGAAATACAGCATTTTATTCTCTTTGCCCTTGAAGTTGACGTGAAGCATATTGCTTCCCTTTAGGATGCCATTAAAAGTCGATGATGACCTTTGCAATGACTAATAGTTTTCATGGGGCTTTAATTGTGATTTTTGGGGGAGGGCAGCGCCGCATCAGTCCGCTTCATATATTTTTTTGTATCAGAGAATCAATAAAAACAGCCGCCTTTTGTTGATGCTATAGGAGATTTTATGTCAATGACAAGGGATTTGATTTAATATTCTCTTTAAATAAGATCAACACTGCTGCAGTTATAAACCCTTCGAAAAACTGTCAAGCACATCAATGCAGCATGAAACAAAAAGTTAGTAGCTTGGTGTAAATTAACACGTGCAGAGTGTCTTTGGGAGTGGTGGTAGATATTTATTATTGTGTGTGTGTATGTGTGTGTGTGTGTGTGTGTGTGTGTGTGTGTGTATTTAGAGATTTCTTTCTCTTTTGGCCATGAGTAGAACATGCAGAGAGGAGCTTTCCATGACTATTACCTTCCAAACTGCAAACTTTGGCTGCCAGTTAATGATTTTCTGGGGCAATTCTGGATGTGGTGACATGATATAAACAGGTATTTATGATCTGTGATACAGTCCTTAGTGAGTATGGATTTATAGTTAAATGGCGCAGTGGGAATCCAGCTGCCAATTATTGACACAGCCTATGGAATCTATATTGTGTGTGTTTCCATTATTCACACGCACTTTCTTGTGGAGCCTCATTATCTGTACAGTCTGTGTTTCCTTGTTGGCTTGAGAGGTGAGTATAAGACTTTGAAATCCAGGGACATAGGTTCCGTGTGCTTGGGAGCAAGTGGGACACCACGCCATGTCCCTGCGCCTCTTCCCCAGTATCTCGCCACTTCCGTTCAACAGTAAGTACACTATGTGAGCATTCCTTTTTTATTTTTTGGCGCAGGTCCAGGCCCACAGGGAACCCAGGTCGGAGCAAGCTGATTGTCAGGAAATGATTGGGGCGTGCACATGTGCACAGGTTGTGGCAATGTCAGAGACCCTGGGAGAATCCAGACCTTCCCAGATGAGTCACTCTGGCTTCTGGAATCAGGGAGGCTCCTTCAGACAGCATCAGACAGGCAGACAGGGTGTCACTCATGCTGCAGACAACTTGGGAAACATGGGCAAGAAGCAGAGGGCCTCACAAAGCTGAGGTCAGACGACCCAGAGAGAGCCAGGCATCAAGCATGCTGGGGAGCCGAAGCCGCGCTGCCGACGTGCCAGGAGAGTTCCAGGTCACTGCTTCTGTGACTTCTCTCCTGAACGAGGTCTACTTGGAGCTGCCTGCACTACTGACCCATGGGGAGAAACACCAGACCAGAGTTTGTGCACATGTAGCCCTGGAGCGTCCACCTCTCAGTCACCTGGAACTTCAATCAGAATCTCCTGTATGGAAGCCGAGAGTCTATATTTGAAAAAGCTCCTCAACTTATTCCCAGGGCAACCAATAAATCCTTAGAACCACTGCTCCACTCTTAGAAGGCTTCCTAAGTTAAAACAAGCTTAGATCTACTGTTCATCTTTTTCCAAAAGAGTCTGAGGTCTGTATTGGGAGACAGAGTGATAGTCTTCAGGCCTGTCTGAATAGTGATTCTTTACTCCACAGGTTTACTTGAGAAACTGACATTCTCTAGCAGATATACAATGCACAATGTTTTTGTTAGGTTATGTTTGTCT
>PVJS01009123.1:0-51180 GCA_004027185.1 Glis glis
GCGGGGCGGGATCCCCCTCCTGGGCAGGGGGCGCGGGGCGGGTCCTCCCTGGGGAGCAGGGGCGCGGGGCGAGTCCCCCTCCTGGGCAGGGGCGCAGGGCTGGCGCTACCTGGGAGCGTGGGGTGGGGACCCCGGGTGTCCCTCTCGCACAGGGAGTTTGGTCTGAGGTAGGAGGGGCTGGGGCGGGGAGGTGCCTGGACCCCCACGGAGAGGCACTGACTGGCTTGGTTTGGGAGCATCGTCGGGGCAGGCTGTATTTCGCCGGACACATCCTTCTCCTCTCTGGACTCAGCCCACTGGCGTCCGGCCCCCATTGGAGCAGCCTTCAGGTCCTTTATTCCTTGATGACCTGTAGAGGAGTCACCGTAGTTGTCTTTATTAGTTACCTCCATCCTGTGTGATGTGTGTGTGTGTGTGTGTGTGTGTGTGTGTGTGTGTGTGGTACTGGAGATTGAAGCTCTATCACACTGAGCTACACCCCCAGCCCTTTTTATTTTCAAACAGGGTCTCCCTAAAATTGCCCAGGCTAGTCTCAAACCTGTGATCCTCCTGTCTTAGCCTCCCAAGTACTGGGATTATAAGGTGTACACCACCGTGCCCAGCTACTGCTTTTGTTTGTGTGTGTGTGGGGCTGGGAATTGAACCCAGGAACATTCTACCTCTGAGCTATACCCCCAGCCCTATTTTATTTTTTATTTTGAAACAGGGTCTCACTAAATTGCTGAGGCTGGCCTCTAATCCATGGTCCTCCTGTCTCAGCCTCCCAAGTACTGGGATTACAGGTGGGTTCTACCACACCCAGCTACTGATTTTGTTTGTTTTGGTGCTCATGATGGAACCCAGGGGCATCGTACCTCCAGGTTGTAACCCCAGCCCTTTTAATTTTTTTGCGGTACCGGGGATTGAATGCAAGGGCATTCTACCTCTGCGCTACACCCACGGCCCTATTTTTTTTATGCTTTATTTTTGAAACCGGGTCTCACGAAGTTGCAGAGGGCCTTACTAGGGAGAGAGAGAGAGAGAGAGAGAGAGAGGAGAGAGAGAGGAGAGAGGAGAGAGAGAGAGAGATATATAAATCGTGCACGCGCGCGCATGCGCACTGAGGTTGGCCGCGAACCCGGATCCTCCGGTCTCTGCCTCCCAAAGTACTGGGATTACAAGCGTGTGCCACCATGCCCGGCTAACCCCAGCCCTTTTAAAAAATGTATTTACTTATTTATTTTTGTGGCACTGGGGATTGAACCCAGGGGTGTTCTACTTCTGAGCCACGCCCCTAGCCCTATTTTATTCTTCATTTTTTAAGTGGGGTCTCACTAAGTTGCTGAGGGCCTCACCAAGTTGCTGAGGCTGACCTCAAACCTGTGATCCTCCTGTCTCAGCCTCGCACATACTGGGCTTACAGGTATGTGCCACCATACCTGGCCTTTATTTTATTTTTATTCCGGCAAGCTGGCCTTGAATCAGCTGTCTTCCTGTCTCAGCCTCCCAAGTACTGGGATTACAAGAGTGAGCTCCTATGCCCGACTAATTCCATCCTTTGAAATGTCCTCCAGGGAGGCAGAGCGGGCCTTCCCCAGGCCTGGGCACCACGAAGAGACCTCATGTCCCCTCTCCTCACAGACAAGGCTTGGGAGCTCTTGGCCAGCCCGTGGGGTGCAGCAGGGGCTGCTGGGGTGAACCCTCAGAAGCATTGTGGGGACTTGGTCCTACAGGTTCTGGCCCAGCCTACATCAGACGGGAGATATGTAACTTGCTTATTCTGCAAAATTGGTTGTTAATTAAATGTCCCCACCTTCACCATATTCTAATTAATTGTTGGGTCACCTTCTCTCATGAAACAGGATTAATGGCAGTTCTTAAAAATGGCTCTTCCGAGCCGGGCGTGGTGGCGCACCCTTGTAATCTCAGTACTTGGGAGGCTGAGACTGGAGGATCCAGGTTCGCGGCCAGCCTTAGTTACTTAGTGAGGCCCTCCGCAACTTTGTGAGACCTGGTTTCAAAATAAAGTATAAAAAAAATAGGGCCGGGGGTGTAACTCGGAGGTAAAATGCCCCTGGGTTCAATCCCCGGTACCCCCCCCCCAAAAAAAAGGCTCCTCCGGGCTGTGCTGGTCAGCCAGGGCTTACTCTGAAACACTTGAAGACAAGGTTCTCAAAAACTCGGCACTGAGTCAAACAAGTTTAGAACACTTACTTCCTTTTTTATTTTTTATTTTTTTGGTACTGGGGATGGAACCCAGGGGCAGAACCCCTGCCCTATTTTATTTTTTATTTTGAAAGAGGTCTCGCTAAATTGCTGAGGGTCTCCCTAAGTTGCTGAGGCTGGCCTCAAACCTGCGATCTTCCTGTCTCAACCTCCCAAGCACTGGGATTACAGGTATGCGCCACCACACCTGGCGTCTCTGGATTCTGCCTTTTAATAGACCTGGTCCCTGATACCTGGCAGTGAGGGGATGTGTGCTCCTCTGGAAGAAAACTAACATTGTGGATTCATTCAAGATAAAACGCCATGTTGCATTCAGCAGAGTGGCCTCAGGTGCAGCTCGTCTGGGTGGGTTGTATTTTGGGAGGACAACCCCAGAAGTCAAGAGCCACTTGGTCGTGTCACAGGCCCATATCCTCACTCAGCACAGCTTGTCACTGTTGGTGTTGACCTTGGACAGCGGCTGAGGGGTGCCTGCCAGCTTTCTCCTCCGTAGGGTCCCCCGACCCCTACTCTTTGGAGGGCAGTCGCTCTGCAGCCTCACCTAGGGGTGGGACCGGGGCTCCACTGTCCTGAGGGGAGGTGTTCTTCTGAACATGAGATTTAACACATCTCCGAATTTACCCGCTTACCCATTTACTTACACCAGTATGGACTCCTGGAGAATATATATATTTGTGGTTCTGAGAACTGAACCCAGAGTCGTTCTACCACAGAGCTACACCCCCAGCCCTTTTTATTTTTATTTTGTCTTAACAAGACAGGGTCTTGTTAAGTTGTTGAGGGACCTGGGCGTAGTGGCGCACGCTTGTAATCCCAGTGCTTGGGAGGCTGAGACAGGAGGATCCGGGTTCACGGCCAGCCTCAGCTACTTAGTGAGGCCCTCCGCAACTTAGTGAGACCCTGTTTCAAAATAAAAATAAAAAATAGGGCTGGGGGTGTAGCTCGGAGGTAGAATGCCCCTGGGTTCCATCCCCAGTACCACACACACACAAAAGAAGTTGTTGAGGGTCCCACTAAGTTGCTGAGGCTGGCCTCCTACCTGCGATCCTCCTGTCTCAGCCTCCCAAATACTGGGATTACAGGCGTACGCCATCACAGGTGTGCGCCACCATGCCTGGCTTTCAGGGTTTCCTTAGTAACTCATCAGTAACTTCTTAGGGATATTCTGTAGCAGGTCCATATTCATTCTTGGAGCCGGGTGTGGTGGCGCACGCTTGTAATCCCAGTACTTGGGAGGCTGAGACAGGAGGATGGGGTTCGCGGCCAGCCTCAGCTACTTAGTGAAGCCCTCCGCAACTTAGTGAGACCCTGTTTCAAAATAAAGAATAAAAAATAGGGCTGGGGGTGTAGCCCGGAGGTAGAATGCCACTGGGTTCAATCCCCAGTACTGCAAAAAAAAAAAAAAAATATATATATATATATTCTTTCTTGGGTGACATTTTCGTGACCTTAAATCTACATCCTGGGGTGATATACTATCTCTCTTGCTTCTGGCCACAGAGAATATAATAATATAATATAATATAATCAGATCACACAGAGACAGAATCATTTCACAATATGAAGACATACAAGACATAAAAAAGCCAAATTCTGTCCTTCAGGGGATGAGAAGGACAGCTCAATGAGATGGAAAGATATGGAAAAAGTTTCCCAGCCTGGGCAGAGAGGAGAGGGTGGCTGGGGGACTGGGGCATGCAGCCACTGGGGCGAATGTCCTTTGTTGGAGTGGGGGGCTTGTGCTGGGGAGCAGAGGGGCGCAGTGGTCAGGCAGGGCCGGAGCATGTGGGTGGGAACGTCGGTATTGAGACCAGTAGGTCTCAGGACCAGGAAACAGACAGCACGAAGCAGAGACCGAATCCAGATATTTTAATGAGGTTGGTGTTCATTAACCGTTAGTGTGGAAACCAGGCGGGGCGGCCTGTGCCTGTAACCCCAGTACCCGGGAGGCTGAGAAAGGAGGATCTTAGGTTTGAGGCCAATCTCAGCAACTTAGCAAGACTCTCAGCAATTTAGCAAGACTTTGTTTCAAAATAAAAAATGAAAAGGGCTGGGGGTGTAGCTCAGAGGTAGAACGCCCCTGAGTTCAATCCTTAGTAGGAAAAAAAAAAAAAAGAGTATGGTGTGTGGTGTCTGCTTGTGAAGGTTTGAATGTTTCCACCAAAACTCGGGCTAGAATTTTATTGCTATTTACCACTGTCATTGAGGGGTAATTAGGCCCTGAGAGCAATTAATGACAGCTAATGACTTGAGGAGTAATTAGGCCCGAGAAGGGTTACGCCCTTAGAAGGGCGAGGTCAGCCCCTGTCTTCTGGTCACTCCTCGGCCCTCACCAATGAAGACCACGCGTTCAAGCCCTGTCTTGAAGTCAGAACCGTGTGACCTACCATGCGACCTACCATGCTGTGCACCCACGCCAAGCACCCACGCTGTGCACCCATCGATTCGCACCCCTCATCAATTGCCCAGTCTGGGGTGTTCTGTTAAAGCACTACAGAACCGACAAGACATGGCCTGCTTCCACGTTGTTTTGGAGGCTGTCAATGGAAGCCCAGGGTCTCCCTGAGGTGGCTGCTTTTGTCCTCTGTCCCTCCCTCCTTCCCTCCCTTTCTTTCTTTCTTTCTTTTTTTTTTTTTGCGGTACTGGGGATTGAGCCCTGGGCATATTCTACCTCTGAACTACACCCCCAGCTCTACTTTTATTTTTTATTTTGAAATGGGGTTTCACTAAGTTGCTGACAGCCTTGCCAAATTGCCGAGGCTGGCTGCGAACCTGCGATCCTCCTGGCTCAGCCTCCCAAGTAATGGGATTACAAGCATGTGCCACTGCGCCCGGCTGAGATTGGATTTTGGGCTCCAATGAGTCAGAAAGTCCCATTTCTCTGCCACCAAAAGAAAGAGATGCTGGCAAAGAAAGCCAGCCCTGGTGAGTGGTGTTGGCGATGGCCATGGGCTGCCCAGGAGGCCAGTCTTAACCTCCCAGTGGAGCCCTATTTCCTGTCTGTTCAGCCTCCAGCCCATTCTGCATTTTTTCCAAACACACTGGGCACCCCACCGTCCTTTCTCAGACATGCTCCCCAGGCAGCCTTGCCGGCCCCGCCTCTCCCCACCTGGCTCTGTGTTCAGGCATTTGGGGGGCAAAGCCCCACCAGCATTTGCACCCTCTCCCTCCCAGCAGTACCGTGCCCTCAGGCTCAAAGTCCACGCTTCCGTGCCATCCCGGGACAGGCTGTCAAGCCCAGGAGGAGTCGCGTCAACACACCGTGGCTGGTGGGAGAGGGAGGTCCCTAGTGTCAAGTTATAGTTACTTATTTATTTACTGGTCCTGGGGATCAAACCCAGGGGCCGTCTCCCTCTGAGCCACACCCAACCCTTGTTATTTTTATTGGTTTATTTATTTTCTCCCTGCCATATATATTATTGAGATTGGTGGTGCCACCTTCATAAATGGACATAACGTTATTTGAACTGTTTCCTTCCTCGACTCTCCTTTCTCTCTCTCTACCTCCCTCCCCCAAGCCCCTTCTGCTATTCTACTGGTCTCTCTCCTCATTTATCTTTTTGTTTCCTATTTTCTCTCTAGCTTTCACATATGAGAGAAAACATATAATCCTTGACTTTCTGCGACTGGCTGATCTCACTTAGCAGAATATTCTCCAGTTCCATACAAATGACATAATTTTCCTGCAATGACATGATTTTGTTCTTCTTTATGGCTGAGTAGACTTCCATTGTGTGTACAGACCACATTTTCTTTATCCATTCATCTGCTGACGGACGCCTGGATTGGTTCCATGATTTGGCTATTGTGAATCGTGCTGCTATAAACATGGATACGATATATCACTATAATATTCTGACTTCATTTCCTTTGGAAAGATACCCACCATTTTTTAAATTTTTGAGATGGGCTCTTGATAAGTTGTGGAGGCTGACCTCAAATTTGTGGTCCTCCTGCCTCAGCCTCCCAAGTACTGGGATTATAGGCATATGCTACTGTGACTGACTTCTACTATTAAATTAAATTAATTTAAAGATGGGTGTGGTGGTACAGGCCGGTAACCCCAGTACTTGGGAGGCTGAGACAGGAGGATCACAGGTTAGAGTCTGGTCTCAGCAACTTAATGAGACTTTCAAAATAAAAAATAAAAAGGGCTGGGTGTAGTTTGGAGGTAGAACACCCCTGGGTTCAGCCTCTAGTACAAAAAAAAAAAAAAAGAAAGCAAATTTAGGTCTTTACAGTAGATTTGTGATTTTGTCTTTGGACACTAAGGAGGACTTGTGTGGCAGAGGGGTGGGCATGGAGAGGCGGCTGATTCCTGCAGAGAGGCGAGTCAGTGCCTCCAGAGCAGGGGCACCAACAGGCAGTGTGCGCATGCGCAGCCACAGAGACTCTGTGGAAGGACTGGCTCACCCAGTGTGGGGCTGGCCGGCCTGAAGTCTGCAGGACAGGCTGGGGACCTAGGAGGAGGCGGTGATTCAGCAACGAGTCTGGAGCAATCTGGGGCACAGTTCCTTCTCCTTCGGAGGACCTGGCTCTTTTCTCGTCTACCTTCAACTGATGGGACAAGGCCCACCCACAACATGGATGGCAATCTGCTGTGCTCAAAGATTGAATGTCTACCACATCCACCCACAAAATACCTTCCCAGTGACATCTAGACTGGTACTGACCAAACACCCCAGTACGTGGTCTGGTCAAGTTCCTACAAAAAGGTAGCCAGAGCCGGGCGGATCATAGGTTCGCAGCCAGCCTCAGCAATTTAGTGAGGCCCTCTACAACTTAGTGAGACTGTGTTTCAAAATTAAAAAAATAAAATAGGGCTGGGGGTATAACTTGGAGGTGGAATGCCCCTGGATTCAATCTCCAGTACCACAAAAAAAAAAGGTAACCAGGACAAGTGGGTGCGCTCACCCCTCAGCAGATGCCAGCAGATGCCAGCCACACGCAGAGCTTTAGGGCCAGCACTGTCCACAGGTTTACTTCTTTGAGCCTGGTGAGGTGGTGCATGCCTGTAATCGCAACACTTGGAAGGCTGAGCCAGGAGGATCGCAGGTTGGAGGCCAGCCTCAGCAACTTAGCAGGGCCCTATTTCAAAATGAAAAATAAAATAGGGCTGGGGTGTAGCTTGGAGGTAGAATGCCATGGTTCTACACAGTTGAGCGGGAGCCGTAAGCAGACGGGGGCTGGCAGGGCAGTGGTAAGGTCAAGGACAACACGCTAAGGTCAAGGGCAGCAAGTGCGGGGGATGGTCTCAGACCAGGAAAGTAAAGGTTTGTGAATACAGAGGAGACTTGAGAAAGTCCTGATTCTATGTATGGCATGCAGAAAAGGTGGACCTGCCACAATATAGTGCCCATCGGTCTGTCGCTGCTGTCGGTTACTTTACAATTCACTTTAATTTTTGGTTTGTTTTTCCCCCACAAGGGATACGTGATACCTATTACTCTTAAACAGAAGTAAGAGTAGGCCGGGCGTGGTGGCGCACGCTTGTAATCCCAGTACTTTGGGAGGCGGAGACCAGAGGATCCCGGTTCGCGGCCAGCCTCAGCTCTCTCTCTCTCTCTCTCCCTGTCTCTCTCTCTCTCTCTCTTTACCTAGTGAGGCCCTCCACAACTTCGTGAGACCCGGTTTCAAAATAAAGTATAAAAAAAATAGGGCCGGGGGTGTAGCGCGGAGGTAGAACACCCCTGGGTTCAATCCCCGGTACCGCAAAAAAAAAAAAAAAAAAGAAGTAAGAGTAAGCCAGGCGTGGTGGCACACGCTGTGATCCCAGTACTTGGAGACAGGAGGACTGCATGTTGGAGGCCAGCCTCAGCAATTTAGGGAGACCCTGTTTCAAAATAAGAAAATAAAAAAAGGACTGGGGGAAGGTGTAGCTCACAGATAGAATGCCCCTGGGCTCCATCCCCAGTACCAAAATAAATAAATACAATTCAATACAATTAAATTACAAAATAAAGAGGGCTGTGGGTATAGCTCAGTGGTAGAGTGCCCCTGGGTTCCATCCCCACAACTACACACACACACACACACACACACACACACACACACACACACGGCTAAAAAATAAACTAGAGGAGACTTGGGATATTTGAATATGATTTTCTTCATCCTTTCTCTAAAAAATAATGAAGAAGATATTGGGAATATTTGCCTTTGGGAATGAAAACTCACCCACCCATAGATATTAAATTCACTAACTAAACATGTATTCTTTTGCATCAATAAGCTTCTTGCATTGAGGGCATTTATTATTAATTAATTAATTAATTTATTTATTTATTGTACTGGGAATTGAATCCAGGGGTGTTCTGCCTCTGAGCTCTACCCACAGACCCATTTTATTTTTTATTTTGAAATAGGGTCTCACCAAGTTGCCAAGGGTCTCACTAAGTTTTTGAGGCTGGCTTCCAACTTGCAATCCTCCTGTCTCAGCCTCCCTAGTACTGGGATTACAAGTGTGCGCCACCACGCTTAACTTCATTGTAGTTTTGATTTGCATTTCCCATATTACTAACGATGTTGAACATTTTTATATTTATTGGCCACTTATATTTTTTCTTTTGAGAAGTGTCTAATTAGCATGCATGTTCAAATCACTTTGAGCTCACAATGATGAATAATTGCAATGCACTAATAAAAGCATATAAAAAACCACTTCTGTTATGCTAAGAAAATAAAAAAATAAAAGGGGCTGGGGGTGTAACTCGGAGGCTCAATGCCCCTGGGTTCAGTCTCTAGTACCAATAAATACATAAAAACAGATTATAGGCTGTAAAATGACACACTTTAACTTCCTAGAACAGAACATAGAAGAACGTGGGGGTGGTCTTGGGGGGTGAAATCTTATTAGGTACAATAACAGAAGCACCATCCACAGAAAAAAAGAAGAAAAAGGGAAGTTAGACTCTATTAAATTAAAAACTTCTAGCCGGGTGTGTGGCGCACGCCTGTAATCCCAGTACTTGGGAGGCTGAGACAGGAGGATTGCAGGTTTGAGAGCTGCCTCCGCAAGTAGTGAGACTCTCATCAACCTAGAGACTATGTTTCCAAAAAATTAGGGTTGGGGGTGTAGCTCAGAAGGAGAATCCCTCTGGGTTCAATTGCCAGTACTATGAGAAAGAGAGAGAGAGAGAGAGAGAGAGAGAGAGAGAGAGAGGGCCTGGTTGTGGGGCAGTGAGGAGACACTGGGAATCCCGAGTGGATTCGGCCGGGTGGAAGTGGCCAGTCCGCTAAAGCTGTGCGCTGTGAGCGCCAACTACCTGACACCCTGCAAACGGTACAACTATGGCGACATTAAGAATTCAGCAATGTCAGGGCAGGGGATGGACGGAGGAAGAGGTGGCGCACAGATGACACTGAGGCAGGGAAGTGACTGCATGGCATTGTAATGGTAGACATGTGTCAATACATTTGTTTAAACACACAGAAGCTGCCACACTAGACATGAGCCCTGATGCACACCGTGGACCTACCTCAGCCAGTAAGAACCTGTCCATGTTGAAGCACCGATGGGGGAGCGGGTGAAGAGGGAGGAGTGCATGGGAACCCTTTACACCACATGCCTCATGTATCTGTAAATATAAAACTGCTCTCTCAAGTCAATTAAAAAGAAAACCAGCCAGGCATGGTGGTGCACGCCCGTAGTTCCAGTACTTGGGAGGCTGAGACAGGAGGATCACAGGTTCAAGGCCAGTCTCGGCAACTTAGCAAGACCCTGCTTCAAAATAAAAATTAAAAAGGGATGGTAGCTCAGAGGTAGAATGCCTCCCTGGGTTCAGTTCCTAGCACACGCGCACACACACACACACACACACACACACACACACATACACTAAATAAATAAAAGAAAAAGAAAATCTTCGGCTTTATAGCTTAAGGTCTTCACTAATTAACACAGATCATTCTGTAATGGAGAGACTTCACATTATTAAAAGAACATTTTGTTCTCTTAATAAATGTGCTCTCTATCACATAGCTTCTTATATTATTTTTTCTTTTTCTTTCTTTTGTAGTACTGGGGATTGAACCACTAAGCTACACCCCCAGCCCTTTTTGTTTTTTATTTGGAAACAGGGTCTTGCTAAGTTGCAGAGGGTATCACTAAGTTGCTGAGGCTGGCCTCACACATGCAATCCTTCCGTCTCAGTTTCCCAAGTACTAGGATCACGGGCACGCCCCACCGCGCCTCTCTAAACAGGGTTACTTATTTACAATCTCCATGTTGTGGCTTCTTAGAGATTTTAGGGTCTTTGTATTTTCATAGTCAATCAACCAAGAATAGAAAGCAAGAAGACCCTTAGGAAATTTAGAAGGTTTTGTCTGGCTTCCATAGCCCACATTTACAGGATGGTCTTTCTGGAAGCCCGTGTTTATGTGAGGAGCCCAGTGGACCTGGACCAGGGCACAGTTACTCATCTACTAAACCACTCAGGAGGGGCGGACACCCAGAGCTGGCCGGGCTGTTCACCCAGCATCACCCGAAGTCGGCCTTGCGCGGTGGACGGACTCCCCGTCCCGTGGGAGACTTTGCCCAGCGCTGTCTCCTGCGCTCCTCCATCAGGGCTCTGCAGCTGAAAGCAGCCAGGCACCGTGGCCCTGTCTGAAACCAAGACACGAGACCGGTCGCACGGCTTCGCTCTGGAATCTGCAAAAATTTGGCTCAGCTGAAACAAGTGGATGTGGAACAGAATCCCTTACTCCAGACCCAGGAAGACCGACATCCCAGTTCACGGTAGAAAGCCTGCTTAGTACTGAGCACTTCACAACAAGCACCTTGCTAAGCAGAAAATCCACTTAGTACCGAGCACTTCACAGTAAGCACCCTGCTCTCTGGGAGGACCAGCTCTTGCTGCTGAGGGCCTCATTCAGTTGCTGAAGCTGGCCTTGAACTTGAGATCCTCCTGTCTCAGCCTCCCAAATCCTGAGATTATAGGTGTGCTCCCGCCCCAGCTGGGCTGTCTCTCTGAGGCATCTCTTTCCCAGCCAGGCTTCACTGCGGGGTGGCAGTCATCCAGTTTGTGCTGTTTAGCAAGCCAGTCTCTGGCCCCTGTCTGGGCAACTGGAGTTTGAACAACCTCCTGCTGTTCCATTGCATACGTGCAACGCCTTCAGGGTCTGCTCAGTAGAACAGATCAAGATGGCGGATACATGAGGCAGGTGTCCAAGTGGGGGAGCGACAGGATCATGGGAGGTCCAGTGGTGACAGACCCAGGAGCTATGTCAGTCAGCTTCCTGTCACTGCTACGAAGAATACCTGAGATAGCTGCTTAGAAAGAGAAAAGCTTTAGCCAGGCGTAGTGGTACACGCCTGTAATCCCAGTATTTGGGAGGCTGAGACAAGAGGATCGCAGGTTCGAGGCCAGCCTCAGCAATGTAGTGAGACTCTCAACAACCTAGCGAGACACTGTTTCAAAATAAAAGCAAAAAGGACTGGGAGTGTTAGCTCAAGAGGTAAAATTCTCCTGGGTTCAATCCCCAGCAGAAAAAAAGAAGAAAAAGAAAGAAAGAAAGAAAGAAAGAAAGAAAGAAAGAAAGAAAGGAAGGAAGGAAGGAAGGTAGTGAGTAATTGTAAACTTTCTGGGTTAATTCCTAGGTCTTTGATCCATCTTGAGTTGGGTTTTGTGCAGAGTGAGAGCGGGGGTTGATTTGCATTCTTCTACATATGGATAACCAGTTTTCCCAGCACTGTTTGTTGAAAAGGCTGTCTTTTCTCCAGCGTATGTTTTTGGCTCCTTTGTCAAAAATCCACTGGCTGTAGTGTGTAGATTCATCTCTGGATCTTCTGTTCAGCTCCATTGGTCTGTGTGTCTGTTTCTGGGCCAACACCGTGCTATTTTTACTACTGTAGCTCTGTAGTATAATTGAAGTTGGGTGCATAATTGCCGCCTCTTGCATGGTTCTTATTGCTCAGGATGCTCTGGGTCTTTTGTTTTCCCATGTAAATGCTAGAACCATTTTTCTGCTCTGTGAAGAATGATGCTGGTATTTGAATAGGAACTGCATTGAATCTGTAGATGGCTTTTGGTAGCATGGTCATTTTGATAATATTTATTCTGCCTATCCCAGAAAAGATTTATTTTATGGTATGATTGAAAACAATAGTAACATCTAATGCCTGGATACTTATTTACCTAGGGAGACAAGAAATATCACACCTGAAGGCTCAATTAATTCAGTCCTTTAATAAGAAAACGCTCACTGGGTGCGGTGGTGCATGCCTGTGATCCCAGAACTTGGTAGGCTGAGACAGGAGAATCACAGTTTTGAGACCAGCCGTGGCAATGTAGTGAGACTTTCAACAACTTAGCGAGACCCTGTTTCAAAACAAAAATTAAATAGGGCCAGCCAGGCATGGTGGTACATGCTTGTAATCCTAGTATTTGGGAGACTGAGACAGGAGGATTGCAGGTTTGAGGACAGCCTCAACAAGTTAGTGAGACTCTCAGCAACCTAGCTAGACCCTGTTTCAAAATAAAAATAAAATAGGGCTGGGAGTGTAGCTCAGAGGTAGAATGTTTCTGGGTTCAATCCCCAACACCACACACACACACACACGTGCACACACACACACACACGCACACACACACAACATTGGCCGAGTGGGGCAAGCGCATTCTTGGTCATGTATGGGAGGAGACGGTGCCACTCATGTCCACCATGGCTCCAGAGCTCAGGTGGAATGTGAGTGTGGTCCCTGGGGATCCGAGTCCCTGCGGCAGCACCATGTCACCCCACGAACATGACATGCCTGGACATTTGCACAGGCTGCTTGGGGTTGTCCAGGGGCCTGGTGACAGCACCATGTCACCCCACGAACATGACATGCCTGGACATTTGCACAGGCTGCTTGGGGTTGTCCAGGGGCCTGGTGGCAGCACCATGTCACCCCACGAACATGACATGCCTGGACATTTGCACAGGCTGCTTGGGGTTGTCCAGGGGCCTGGGACAGGTGGCCCTGTGTCCTTTCCCACCGCACAGCCTGCAGTTATTTTGATTTCTTTTCAATCTCTACTTTGGAAAAATGCTGGGGAAAGGGGAGCTTTGAAATGAAAGCCTTTGACCTTTTTCAACTTTTCTTCCCAAACAGGACTCTCCAGTGTCTCCCCGCCCCCCCCCCGGCTCTGGTCCATCTCTCCTGGGTGGTCACGGTCCTTCCGCAGACCCTTCCTTCTGCATGAGCACTGACCAGCGCCGTGTTCTGCCCCGTTGCAGGCTGCAGGGTGGCTGTTGCTGCGGGGAACTGTCTTTCTGCTTATGCTGGGCAACGAGCCTCCCAGCCACTGTGTGATAATGGTTCTTCCAGGAGAAAATCCAGCCTCTGGCTGCCAGGAGGTTGGCTATCTCCAAACACGGTGTCAGAGGCCCAGAATGTTCTATCCATTTCACAGCCTGGAGTTTTGTTGTTCATTACTTACAGCCTCGCTGAGTTGCCAAGGCTGTCCTTGAACCTGCAATCCTCCTGCCTCAACCAGGTACTGGGATTACAGGCAGGTGCCACCGTGCCTGGCTATAAGGCACGATTCTTGTCCGCCCAGGGGCTCAGCTGTGATGGCAGGGGCCTGGGATGTGAATGCTGGGTTCTTACTATTTTTCCTAGGCAACGTGGAAACAGAAAATACTGATGGGGAGCATGACTGGCGGGTGGCGTGGTGCGAAGCCAGGCGGCCATCTCTGCAGAGCGTCCTGGGCCCGCGGAGTTCACGGAGCAGAGCCCGTTCTCACCAGCGAGCCCAGTGGAAAGTTTTAAGCAGCTGAGCTTTAAGCACAAATGGCCTTGGAAACTAAAGATGCTCCTTTGAAAGAAGAATCCCAGCTGCTTTGAAACTCAGATGACGCCGGGGCACAACCTGCTCCTTTCGCTGCCAGCGCTGGAGCTTCCTTGGGATGTCATCGGGGCCGGTGTGACAATGCTCGCTTCTGTTTTGCCTTGCACCTGAATGACAGATTACCAGCCTGCAGATGTAGGCCGTGCGAGGGAGCCTCTCTGGAGCGCTGGGCTTCTGCAAAGCGGCACTGGCTTGTTCGGAGCTTTCTTTCCTTTTCTTGTTCCCAGTGAAGCCAGTGAGGGGCCTTTTGATGTTCAGGGTTGCGGGCTGCTGAAGGGGGTGTGGGAGCTCAGCTGCTGGGTCAGGCCAACTGTTACTTCTTATTCTAAAACGAAAAAACCACACACACACACACACACACACACACACACACGTGGTACATGCCTGTACTTGGGAGACAGGAGGACCTCAGGTTTGAGGCCAACCTCAGCAATTTAGTGAGACCCAGTTTCAAAATAAAAAATAAGAAGCCGGGCGTGGTGGCTCACGCTTGTAATCCCAGTACTTGGGAGGCTGAGACCGGAGGATCCGGGTTCGCGGCCAGCCTCAGCTACTTAGTGAGGCCCCCTGCAACTTCGTGAGACCCGGTGTCAAAATAAAGAATAAAAAATAGGGCCGGGGGTGTAGCTTGGAGGTAAAACGCCCCTGGGTTCAATCCCCGGTACTGCAAAAAAAAAAGAAAAAGGGCTGGGGTATAGCTCAGAGGTAGAATGCTCCTGGGTTCAATCCCCAGTACCAAAAAAAAAACAAAAACAAAAAACCCACAAAAAGCAAAAATTACCCTCCAAATGACTCCAAGACAACCCCAATAACTGGGCAAAACAAAACACATGCACATCCCACTCGCCCAGGGCCACTTCTAGGAGAAAGATGTTTGTAAGCACCACAAGACTCTCTTTACTCCCTTATTTCTTTCTGGCACTGGAGGTTGAACCCAGGTGTATTCTACTTCTGAGCTACAGCCTGCTGTGAGTATTATGATGGATATTATGATGTCGATGTCATATTGATGTTAAAGTGTGATATTAATGTAAATTCCCTATTCTATCGTAATGAATCTCAGTACTATACTGCACCCAAATTGATGTGAAAACTTAGTGTTAGAATTAGACCTATGGGATCATAGTTACCACACTGAAGACAACAGCATCACCAGACAGCCACGGCTGATGACCATGGAAGGCCACGACCGATATGGCAAACAGGCAAGGCGTAGCCCACAGCCCGGAGCGCCTCGTCTGCAGAAACCAGCCAGGCCAAAGGGTATAAAAACCCAGGCCTACTTAAGACCTCTCAGAGAGATTCCTCAACACGGGGACACTCTGTCTGGTTGGAGGCTGAACGCTGACTCGGCTCGCTCTGCGAGTCACTGTCGGGCAGTTCCTCCTGACCTGGACTCCCCAGGGGAGCTCTGTCCGTCTGACTTGTGGAGGCCGCAGTTCCTCCTAGACAGCACGGACCTCCCCGAGTCTCCCGACCAGAGCCTGTCTGACCGTGTGCCTCTCGAGACATCGACGGAAGAGCAGAGAGTGCGGAGCATCGCGGACAATCACCAAAGAGCGTGTGGTAAGATCCCCACGTAGGACTTAGATTAGGATCGAACGTATCAATAAAACATTCCTTAAGGATGAATACTTGTCTGCGTCATTGATTTACATGTATGAGTGTAACCAGCTCATTACACAGCCCCAGCCCTATTTTTTATTTTCTTATATTGAAACAGGGTCTTGCTAAGTTGCTGAGTCTGGCCTCAAACCTGTGATCCTTCTGTCTCAGCCTCCCAAGCACTGGGAGTACAGGTGTGTACCACCACATCCAGCTTATTTATTTATTTTTGTACTGGGAATTGAACCCAGTGGCATTCTACCTCCGGGCTACACCCTCAACCTTATTTTATTTATTTATTTATTGGTAATGGGGATTGGATCCAGGGTCATTCTGCCTCCGAGCTATACCCCCAGCCCTATTTTTTTTTTAAACAGGGTCTTGCTAGGTTGATGAGAATTTCACTAAGTTGCAGAGGCTGTCCTCAAACCTGCAATCCTCCTGTTTCAGCCTCCCAAGTACATTACAAGCATTCGCCACCATGCCTGGCTCTATTTTATTTTTAAAATCCCAGTACGTGGGAGGCTGAGACAGGAGGATCGCAGGTTCGAGGACAGCCTCTGCAACTTAGTGAAATTCTATTTAAAACTTCAGGTTTCGACAGTATATTAAACGGAGCATTTATATGATTTTTATTTTATTTTATTTTGAGGTGCCGGAATGGAACCAGAGCCTGGTGCATGTGCATGCTAGGCAAGGGCTCTGCCCCTGGGCTGCACACCAGCCCTCTCTGATTGTCTTTCCAGTCATTGTTATACTTCTTTTCTTGAAAGAGGAATTCAGATAAAAATGAACTTTTGGGAGTCCCTTTTCATGGAGTTTAATTTTCAGGGTGTATCAGGCATGCTGTTTCCGGAGCCCAGGCTGTGGAGCTCAGGCATTCACCATCTGTCCTGACATGTTTTCTAACCACTGGCCTCTCTGCTCTCAGAACACCTCACCCTTGACTGTGGGATTTTATCGGTTATTTTTTCTTGGTTGGGGGAACGGGAGGTTGAATCCAGGGGCATTCTATCTCTGAGCTACACCCTCAGCCCTTTTTATTTTTACTTTTTTATTTTTTAGTCTGAAACAGGGTCTCGATAAGTTGCCAAGCCTGGCCTCGAACCTGTGATCCTCCTGTCTCAGCCTCCCAAGTTTCTAGTGTCTTTTGAATTAATCAATTTAAGTGCTTATTTATTTATTTAGTACTGGAGATTGAACCCACGGGGGTTCTACCTCTGAGCTACACTACCCCAGCCCTATTTTATTTATTTTTTTTTGCGGTACCGGGGATTGAATGCAGGGGCATTCTACCTCCGCTATTTTTTATACTTTATTTTGAGACCAGGTCTCACGAAGTTGCGGAGGGCCTAAGGAGAGAGAGAGAGAAAGAGACAGGGAGAGAGAGAGAGAGAGAGAGAGCGTGCGCACGTGCGTGCATACGCGAGCTGAGGCTGGCCGCGAACCCGGATCCTCCGGTCTCCGCCTCCCAAAGTACTGGGATTACAAGCGTGCGCCACCACGCCCGGCTTATTTCTTATTTTGAAACAGGGTCTCACTAAGTTGCTGAGGCTGACTTCAAATTTGCGATCCTCCTATCTCAGCCTCCCAAGCACTGGGTTTGTAGGCGTGTACCACCATGCTTGCTCCCTTTCCATGTTTTAAATGGTTCTTTATTTTTTTTTCATACCAGGGATCAAACATTCTACCTCCAAACTATACCCCAGCCCTTTTTAATTTTGAAACGGGGCCTCGCTAAATTGCTGAGGCTGGTCTTGAACCTGAGATCTTCCTGTGTCAGCCTCCCAAGTTCTGGGATTATAGGCTTGGCCACCAGCCGGGTTTTTTTACTGGTGATCTATAGTCTTCTGTTTTCCCCTGAGGCTGTTTGGGGACTGGGACAGGAGTCCAGGGCCCAGCAGGGGCTGATGCCTATTGTCTGTTAGACCTCACAGGGGCTTACTGGTGATCTATAGTCTTCTGTTTTCCCCTGAGGCTGTTTGGGGACTGGGACAGGAGTCCAGGGCCCAGCAGGGGCTGATGCCTATTGTCTGTTAGACCTCACAGGGGCCTGTTGGACCTCAGGGACGTGCTGCCGCCCACCTCCTGCAGCAAAGCAGGCCACAAGGGAGTCCAGGGGCTGCGTCCACCCCACTTCAGGCTCCCGTGTTGGGTCTCTCGCCTGCTTAGTTGTGGCCTCTTTCCCCATTGGTCACACCTCCAGAAGGACAGGGTCGAGATGTGATCAGAGAATAGTGATTGAGACCGGAGGGAGAGCGGAGAAAGGAAGCAAGCCAGGGGGGCGCCCCGGGCGGGCGGAGCTTGACAAGCTCTCTCCTCCAATCTGGCCTGCTGGGTCTTTAACACTTGGGGGCAGGATCTATGGACTCCCTAGCCCTTGGCGGTGTCCAGGTTGGGGACCTTTAGCCTCACAGCTCACCTGTAATGTGTGGCCCTTGGAGAGCAGGGGAAGTGGTCGTGTGCTTTTAAACCCGGCTCATGTCAGGCTAGGTGGCGCATGCCTGAGCCCAGTAATTGGGAGGCTGAGACAGGAGAATCTTAGGTTCGAGGCCAGCCTCAGCAATTTATTTTATTTTCAGTATTGGGGATTGAACCCAGGGGCATTCTACCTCCGAGCTCCACCCCCAGCCCTATCTTTTATTCTTTTTTTTTTTTTTTTGCGGTACGGGGGATGGCTCGGATGTAGAATGCCCTGAGCTCAATCCCCAGCACCACAAATAGATAAATAACTAAAACTCAGCTGGAATCTTGGCAGGTATCCCTAAATGGAGGGTGGTAGACATTTGCATTTTCCATTATTGAAATGCGGTTTGTTCCTTTTTCCAGCTTTTATATCCTGTGGCTAAAAAAATATTGTATAAGAAGCCTTTAAAAAGCCCATCAGAATTTTTTTCTTTGTTCACTGCGAAGGGGTCACAAAGGGCGCAGGGAACCAGGACATCGGTGCTCATGTGATCCCATGTGATTCCATGTGACTGCAGGCTGAGGGCCTTTCAAAGACAGGTTTTATTTAGGGAGCAAGAAATGATTCAGAGCTGATGGGTCTAATCAAGATGAGATGACACAGGCCCTGGTTCAACTCCTGGCACTGCAAAAAAAAAAAGTGAGATTTATAATATTCCGTTAAACTTTCATAGTTGATTGGATTTTGGTTCCCGTCTCCACTTAGTCTCACCTCCAACATTCAAGAACAGTAGGGAAGATATGTACACATAGCCATGTGCATGCAAATCCACACACATATTTTTATTTTTAAAATATATTTTTATTGGTGCATTGAAATTACACATCAGAGCAAGATTCAGAGTGACACAAACACACATGCGCACAGCACTTGGTGTGTCCCTCTACTTCCCGCCCCACTCCCACACACGTGCATCATTGAGATTGTTGTTTTTCCCCTCCCTTCCGCCCTCCCACAATCCTCTTCCCCTATTCTACTGGCCTCTTTCCTTATTTTGCTGAAGTCTCTTTTGTTTCCCCATTTATCTCTAGCTTCCACTGAGAGAAAACATATAACCCTTGACTTTCTGAGACTGGCTGATCTCACTTAGCAGAATATCCTCCAGTTCCACCCATTTTCCTGCAAATGCCATAATTTTGTTCTTTATGACTGAGTAGAATTCCACCATGTGTGTATAGACCACATTTTCTTTATCCATTCATCAGTCGATGGACACCTGGGTTGGTTCCATAATTTGGCTGTTGTGAACCGTGCTGCTATAAAAACGGGCATGCATGTGTCACTATAGGATTCTGACTTTAATTCTTTTGGAAAGATACTGAGTAGCGGTATTGTGGGTACTGTGAGGTCTGGCTGGTGGAGACCGAGAACAAAGAAACCCAAGGACAAGGTGGGAAAGCAGGAGAAATGCCCCTAACTACCCCCCGGCCCCCAGCCCATGAATTTATTAGCTCTGGACTGGTGTCAAGCCTACTGCTGCTGCTCTCCCCCTTCCCAACCCCCATAGCAAGCCCCAAGTCTGTAAGGAAGCGGCCTTCCGACTCTCCTGGGCTCTTTCCCCGGTCAGGCGCTCCCTCTCAGGTTTAATCCCTGAATAAAGCCTGTTCCTTGCTGTCGAGCTACGTCCCTTTTGTCCCTATAATTCTTAACAGGTATGGCTGGGTCGTACGGTGGTTCCATCCCTAGTCTTTTGAGGCATAGTGGCTATACTAACTTACAGTTCCACCGACAGTGTGTAAGAGTTCCTATTTCCCCACACCCTCACCAGCATTTATTATTGTTTGTATTCTTAATGATTCACATGGATATATGTTTAAATTGCCAAGGCAGGATAAGAACATTTCCTATAAAATATACAACAATGTAAAATACAACAATGTATCCCAAGATATGTGTAATGTACCTTTATTATCAGACTATCTCTTTTAAGTATGATCACTATAAAATTGTCCCAAAAGGAAAATCTATGAGTAAGCTCTGATGGTCTTTAAAAACCAAGTTTGGAGCCGGGTATGGTGGTGCACGCCTGTAATCCCAGACACTGGAGGATTGCAGGTTCAAGGCCAGCCTCCGCGATTTAGCAGGACCTTGACTCAAAATAAAAAATAAAAAGGGCTGGGATGTAGCTCAGAGACAGATTCTGCCCCTGGGTTCAATCCCCAGTTAGCCCCACCAAATGTTTGGGACTTGGGACACCAGTAGATAAGTCTTCAGCTCTCGCTAGTGTCCTTACACACACACAATATGTGGTATTTCCTCTACTTTTATAGGGTAAAGACAGACAAGCTCCCAAAGGCCTTGGCATTTAGGGAAACATTAATACTTTTAATTACTTTTAATTAATTACTCCGAAAGCTCTGTGATTCTTTGCATCCAACTGAGCTGCTCCATTTGCTGTGCTGTCAACAGGCTAAGACCCTTCTGGAGCGCTCAGTGTGTGGCTAAGACATGGTGACTGAACAAGACATGTTGGCAAGCCTGGGGGAGTAGTTCTAAATATTCAAATTAAGACTCTCAGTGCATGATTAGCTCGTGGAAAACACCTCCAAACTGCTCCTTGTTGATTCCTGTCATTTTATGGTAGGGAATGACAAAATAAAAACCATTTGCTGAATGGCTAATGTGTGCAGACCAAGCCCCTACGAATCATTTCACAACAATCTCAGAAAGGAGGCACTGCCAGTCTTCCCATTTCACAGAACAGCAAGCCGAGGGTTAGGGAGGCTAAATGACTTGCCTGGGTCTGGGACCCATTATTTCAGTCAAATTTCAAGTGTACATTTTTAGCCATGGTGTTAGAGTCTTTCTAGGAACACACACATCTATTTGTTTTATTCATTGCATATATAGCTTGATGAGAAAAATATCATTCTCATTGCATATAAAAACTCTAAAGATGAGTTGGGCGTGATGGCGCACATCTGTAATCCCAGTACTTGGGAGGCTGAGATAGGAGGATCACAGATTTGAGGCCAGCCTCAGCAGCTTAGCAAGGCCCTCAGCAACCTAGCAAGATCCTGTTTCAAAATAAAAAATAAAAAAGGCTGCGGGTGTAGCTCAAGGTAGAATACTCCTGGGTTATACCCCAGTGCCAAAAAAGACAAAAAAAAAAAAAAAAGGAGAAAAGGAAGGGTGGCTTTGAGAATCTAGAAATCAAAGGAGCATTGTGCTTTTGAATTTAAATGAATATGGGCTGCACTGTCTGAGTTCTTCTTAGCCAATTCTGTTTGCATTCATTATCGAAAACAATGTTGGACTTATTACCTTACCAACTGCTCCGGAGCAGAACGGCAGCTCCTCTGGGCTCTGCCTGGGTGAGATCACAGTGCCAGGCTGGCCACTGGTTGCACAGCAAGTCTTCCTGGAGCTGGTGCTGCCGGGGAACCAAGAGCATCAAGGCCTTGAATGGTATCAATGATACGGCTATCTACTCATGCAAATTCATGTGAATATGAATGTGTCTCCTTATATAAATCCATCTAAATTAAGTTATATGAATATGAATGGGTGCAGGGTTGCGGCTGTATAGAACGGATAACTTGTGATGTTCCATATAGCACAGTAGGATGACCACGGGTGAAAATGTGGTGCATACACACAGTGGAGTTTACTCAGCCTTGAAGAAGAACCAAATCATTGCAGGAAAATGGATGGAATTAGAGAACATTATGCTAAGTGATATGATGAGCCAGTCTCAGAAAGTCAAGGATCGTACGTTCTCTCTCATATGTGGAAGCTAGAGAGAAAATAGGAAACAAAAGGGACTTCAGATAACAGAGGAGAGAGACCAGTAGAAGAGTGGAAGGGGATTGGAGAGGGAAGAAGGGAGAGAGGAAAAGGAAGCTTGAGGAAGAAAACACAGCAAATAATATTGTGTTTATATATGAAGGTATCACTATTTATTTATTTATTGGTACTGGGGATTGAATCCAGTGGAGTTCTACCTCTGAGCTACACCCCCAGCCCTTTTTATTTTTTGTTTTGAGACAGGCTCTCTCTAAGTTGCTGAGAGTCTGGCTAAGTTGCTGAGGCTGGCTTTGAACCTGAGATCCTCCTGTCTCAGCCTCCCAAGTACTGGGATGACAGGCGTGGGCTAACAACCTTACTAGCATGTATGAGGAGGGGGAGGGGGTAGCTGGATGGAATTAGGAGGAAACCATACCAAGAGATGCTGTGTGCTATATAAATGTATCACTTTAAATCTTACTATGAGCTGGGCATGCTGGCGCACGTCTGTAATCCCAGTACTTGGGAGGCTGAGATAGGAGGATCGCAGGTTCGAAGCCAGTCTCAGCAACTTAGTGAGGCTCTCAGCAACCTAGTGAGATCCTGTTTCAAAATAAAAACAACAACAAAAAAAGGACTGGGGGTGTAGCTCAGAGGTAGAATGCCTCTGGGTTCGATCTGAGTATCACACACACACAAACTCACCACAATGTGTAATTATATTGTACCAATCAAATTCTAAAAACAAAACAAAACAAAAAAGAAAATGACTGGAGAAGTCAGAGGTAAGAATACAAAAGGACTAACATCATGATAAAAAGAATAGCTGATATAGAGGATTTCAAATGTTACCATCACAAAGAGATGACGGATGTCCGGGACGGACTTGCCAAGACCCTGATCTGGTCCGGACCACTGTCTGCATGTATTGAAATGCCATGCCCTACCCCAGAAATACGCGCCATTTACTGTGTCAATGAGAAAAGTTAGACAAGCAAATATGAGCGAGGCATCGTCTTTTTTCAGAATGTAAAATTTAGCAGAAAGTTAAGTTGTACCAAATAACTGTAGCACAAAGTGATTTTTATTAATGTCCGTAGCAGGAGGATGAGGGTCTGGTTTTTAAATTTATTTACTTTATAAAATTATATTTAATAAATTGTACTGATTTAAATTTTTTTTCTTTTATTTCTTCCTTTCTTCCCAGGGGCATTCTACCTCTGAGTTACACCCCCAGTGCTATGTTGTTTTTTAATTTTGAAACAGGGTCTCACTAAGTTGCTGAGGCTGTCCTTGAACCTGTGATCCTCCTGTCTCAGCCTCCCAAGTACTGTGATTACAAATATGTGCCACCACACCTGGCATAAACCAGAAAAACAGATAAAGAGAAAAACAGATAACCCAGAACAGATAGAGCCTGGCATTTTATTTTATTTTTTGATATTGGGGGTTGGACCCAGGGGCTTTCTACCTCTGAGCTACACCCCCAGTCCTTTCTAAAAATTTTTTATCTTGAAACAGGGTCTTGATAAGTTGCCGAGGGCCTCCCTAAATTGCTGACCTCTAACCTGTGATCCTCCTGTCTCAGCCTCCCAAGTACAGGCCACCATGCCCGGCCTGTATGATTTATTGATGAGGCTCATTCTCACTTACTTTGTGAGTTGACTAAAGCATATTATGCTTCCAATGTAGATGCTGCAGCTTTTCTCTGGGGCTGGTGTTGATGATAAAGAAAATGGACCCTCCCAGGAGGAGCAGGGAAGAATGGCCGGTGTGGACACTTGGAAAGCTGTGGCCTCCAGCCACCGAGCCTCCTCCAGAGGCTTCTGGGAGTTGACTCCCATGTGCTCCTGTTGCCCCCCGCCCGGGTCCTCAGAGCCCCCAGAGGCCGGGGAGGCAGGACTCATGCCAACCCTTCTTGAGGGGCTTAAGTCCGCACCATGAGGGCAGGCCACCTTCTCATCATGCTCTTTTCCTCAGTGACAGAGCCCTGATGGACGCTGGGCCACGGAAATCACTTTACATGAAAAAGGATTTTTCCAGCCTTCTTTGCCTCTGGATGGGATGACTAAATTCTGGCAAAAAGATGAAAGTGAGCGTGCTGGCGGAGGAGGGCTGATCCAGCCGGAGGTGTAGGTCTGGGCTCTTCCTTTCTTGGGTTGTGCTGCTGTTTGGAAATGTGAGTGTGATGGCTGGTGCGCGGCAGTCTTCTTAGGTTATATGACCTTACAAATAGAAGCCTCAGGCTAGGATGATAAACCAGAAAAACACATGGAGCCTGGGCCAACCAGAATTGTGAATTGCCTGACTCCAGACTGCTTTTAAGTGAGAAAAAATAAACCCTTTTTATTTCAGGTTTTCTATTATATGTTGTCACAATTAATTTTCATGAAGTCAGACTCCGATGCCATTTTTTTCTTATCAGATATCTATTAAATTTTAACTTCTTACTTCCTGATCTTAATCCTCATCTCCCCACACTCCTGACCCTCACTGACCCTGTTTCTACTGGCCTGTTTCCTCCCAGTCCCCCTTTTTTGTGGCATTGGGGATCCAACCCAGGGACATTCTGCCTCTGAGCTACCCTCCCAGCCCTTTTTACTTTTTGTTTTGAAATAGGGTCTCACTAGGTTGCTGAGGGACTTTCTAAATTGCTGAGGCTGGCCTTGAACCTGTGATCCCCCTGCCTCAACCTTCCAAATCCTCGGATTACAGGCATGGGCTTCCATGCCCAGCCAGCCTTATTCTAGAAAGAGTATTTTTCTAGCCTGTGTAGGGAGGGAGGAGAGAGGGCTGGGCTGGGATATGCAGGGAAGCACCCGGGAGCTGTGTGCGTTTGTACCACATTGAGCCTCCTTATGGTGTCTGCTTGCAATACACTAGTAAAAGTACACTTTTATTTACTTATTTATTTTGCGGTACGGGGGATTGAACCCAGGGGCATTCTACCTCCAAGCCACTTCCCCAGACCTATTTTTTTGTTCTTTATTTTGATACAGGGTCTCACTAAGTTGCGGAGGGCCTCACTAAGTAGCTGAGGCTGGCCGCGAACACAGATCCTCTGGTCTCAGCCTCCCAAGTACTGGGATTACAAGTGTGCGCCACCACACCCGGCCAAAAAAGTACACTTTTAAAAAAAGACTGTTTTGCATTTCTCTTCTTTTTCTTGCTTCTCATTATTCTTTGGCTCATTGACTTCCACCCTAGAACCAGGGAAACGCCCCGCCGTAGTCGCGGAGCCACTCGGGGGTGCGAAGCCCGAGGGTGTTTGGTGCCCTTCATTTTCCACCTGGGCCTGCCATCTCCTCCTCTGGAGGCATCTCTTGGATTGCTAACGTTCCCTTGGCACCAGTGCCTCTTCCCGGACCACTGCTCCTTCCCCCTCCACACAGGTGGCGCCTACACTCCCACATCTGCTGGTGCAACCCCTCCTCCCTGCAGGCTGCCGGGACTCGCTACCTTGACTGAGCTGCGGTCCTCTGTGGGGCCGACCCCAGCACAGGGACCTCAGATTGCTGCCCCAGAAGGCCACCTCTCTGCACCTCCCAGTCCACACAGCTCTACCTGCCCACAGGTGTTCTCCTGGGCCAAATTCCCCTCTCCCAGATGACTTCAGGCAAGTGAATTACCTGCCTCCACCATAGTGTGCTTCTCTATACTGTTTAAAGAGTTATGTAATCCCAGTACTGGGGAGGCTGAGCCAGGAGGATCGGGGTTCGCGGCCAGCCTCAGCTACTTAGTGAGACCCTCCGCAACTTACTGAGACTCTGTTTCAAAATAAATTAAAAATAGGGCTGGGGGTGTAGCTCGGAGGTAGAATGCCCCTGGGTTCCAGCCCCAGTACTGCAAAAATAAAATAAAATAAAAAAGGGCTGCGGGTGTCCCTGGGTTTCAACCCCAGAAGCCCCTCCCCAAAGAAATAGAAAATCATGTCAGACCATCACCCATCAGGATGTCTGTGCTTAGCTACAGAGGTGGATGGCCCCCATTCCTCTCTCCTAATGGAG
Organism: Glis glis; assembly: GCA_004027185.1. Lineage (NCBI taxonomy): Eukaryota > Metazoa > Chordata > Mammalia > Rodentia > Gliridae > Glis > Glis glis. The sequence continues at coordinate 25,845 of PVJS01009123.1, forward strand.
ACTCTGCCTCTGATTATCGTGTCCCCCTTCGGTCTCAGCCTCCCGAGTACTGGGATTACAAACGTGCGCCACCACACCTGGCTCCTTTTTATTTTTTATTTTGAAACAGGATCTCACTAAGTCGCAGAGGCTGGCATGATTTTCCGACCTAACCCTGGTGTGAAATCACTCCACATTGGGTCAAAACCCTGCTTCACATTTTGAATTTGGATTTTCTGCTGGGCCAGGGAAGTGTGGCACACAATCCTGAGGGTAAAAGAGGAATGGCCTCCAGAGTAGCGCACTGGGCCTCCTCGCTGGGATTATCACAGGTTTGTTGAGAAGGCCCGTTGTTAGAAAGAGGAGCATTTGCTCTCAGTTGCATCAGTGAGTGCAGCCCAGCCTGAGAGGAAAACCTTAGCAGCTTGTAAAACTCTGGCTTTGTCTTCACTACTTAAAAATAGGCAATTAAGGACTGGGGTTTTTTGAGGTTGCTTTTAAGGGAAAATTCTGTCCTCTTTAAAAGTCTTTGCTATAGCCAGGAGTGGTGGCGCAAGCCTGTAATCCCAGTACTTGGGAGGCTGAAACAGAAGGGTTGCAGGTTGGAGGCCAGCCTCAGCAATTTAGTGAGGCCCTTAGCAACTTAGGGAGACCCTGTTTCAGAATAAAAAGGGCTGGGGTGTAGCTTGGAGTTCTATCCCCAGTACCAAAAACAACAAAAACAAAAACCTCTGATGCTGTGGTTTCAGTGGGGAAAGTATTTTTGAGCGGTGAGTCTGGCTTCCTTCTTGTTGACCCTTTAACATTGTTCTCACTCCCTCTAACCTCTATCCTTGACTGTGCCACACACATTTTTCTGATCACATGTCTGCCCTGTGGCCCACTGCGCTCTGCTCCCCAGGAAGTCTCCTCTGCTGTTCCAATCCTCCACTGTTTTCTCATTCTCTGTCTCTCTCTCTCATTTAGAGTTTGTTTTGTTTTATTTGTGGTGCTGGGGATTGAGCCCAGGGCCTTGCATATGCTAGGGAAGCCCTGTACCACTGAGCCACACCCCAGACCTCATTTAAAGTTTAAAAACATAAGTAAATATTGACACTTAAAATTTTTAATTTTGGAAAACATTTCTATGTAGAAATAATACTTGCAGCCGGGCATGGCGGCGCATGCTTGTAATCCCAGTACTTGGAAGGCTGAGACAGGAGGATCGCAGGTTCTCGGCCAGCCTCAGCTTCTCAGTGAGGCCCTCCGCAACTTAGTGAAGCCCTGTTTTATTTTATTATTTATTTATTTATTCATTTATTTATTTATTTATTTATTTATTTATTTATTTATTTTGCGGTACCAGGGATTGAACCCAGGGGCAATCTACCTCCGGGCTACAACCCCAGCCCTATTTTTTATTCTTTATTTTGAAATAGGGTCTCGCTAAGTTGCGGAGGGCCTCACTAAGTAGCTGAGGCTGGCCAGGAACCTGGATCCTCCGGTCTCAGAGTTCGCTACCACACCTGGCTTGAAGCTCTGTTTTAAAATAAAGAAAAAAAATAGGGCTGGGGGTGTAGCTAGGAGGTGGAATACCCCACTTTTTTTTTTTGTGGTACTGGGGATGGAACCCAGGGGCATTCTACCTCCAAGTTATACCCCTAGCCCTAATTTTTATTATTTTACTTTGAAATAGGGTTTCACTAAGTTGCCAAGGCGATTCTCCTGTCAGCCTCCCAAGTACTGGGATTACAAGCATGTACCACCATGACCAGCTTTATTTTATATTTTTAAACAAAGTCTTGCTAAGTTGCTGAGGCTGGTTTAGACCCTGCCATCCTCCTGTCTCAGCTTCCCAAGTACTGAGATTACTGGTGTGCGCCCCAGCTCCCAGCTCTGATGTTTTGATGTATGGATACATCTTGAAACAATGACCACACAAAGCAAGATAACAAACCCATCTCCTGGCGCGGGGCACCTGTGTGTGTGGTGAGAACACTTTCTACCCTCTAACAAATTTCAAGTATTATCAACTAAATCAACTGTGGTTGCCACACTGTGTGTTAGGTCTCCAGAACCGATTCTTCTTCATGCGAACTCACACTTACTGAGCCACGTCTATTTCCCCCACTCCTCATCCATATGTATTTTAGGATCAGCATTTTGATTTCCATTTAAAAAAATCTACCCAGGCGTGGTGGCGCACGCCTGTAATCCCAGTACTTGGGAGGCTGAGACAGGAGGATCACAGGTTTGAGGCCTGCCTCAGCAATTTAGCAAGACCCTCAGCAATTTAGCAAGACCCTGTTTCAAAATAAAGGGAGGACCGGGGTTGTAGCTCAGAGGTAGAACACACCTGGGTTCAATCCCCAGTACCATAAAGCAAAAAGAAAAATGAGCAGAAACAGTATCACCTGAATTCCAAAGTCAAGCTTAACTCATTACTATAATTAATCTAAATGCAATTTTGATGAGATCATAGTGCCGTAAGCCACAGTGTCTCATTCTGAGTGGGGAGGAGCAGGGAGGGAGGGGCTGAGGGGCCAGCAGAGCCGGAGGACCCCAGGTGAGTCCTGAGCCGGGAGGGCGGAGGGCGGAGGCTCTGGCCAAGGGCCCTCCTTACAGGGAGGTCCTGGAGGTGGTCAGTGGGAGGAAGCTGACAGGATCAAGATGCGAAGCTGCTGGTGGGTGGCTGACTGCAGGGAAGGGAAGACAAGTTGCGGAGGTCAGCTTGCGAGTGGCTGGTTGGACGGATTGCCCGTGAGCTGCTCAGAACAACCGGCTTTCTACCTCTCTAGGAAATGTGGTGCTCAAAAGTCACCGGGTGCGGGATGCACGCCTATAATCCCAATACTTGGGAGGCTGAGACAGGAGGATCGCAGGTCGAGGCCAGCCTCGGCAATTTAGGGAGACCTTCTTTCAAAATAAAAAGGCTGGGGATGCAGTTCAGAGGTAGAATGCCTGCTAATGTGTCCATCTCTCCTGGGAAGGGCTGGTGCCTGTGAGAACTCAGCTTACTTCATTGCCCCATGACATCAGCTCACCGATGGGCTCCAGAAGTTTCTTTTCTCAGTTTGTACAGGGGAGCAACTTCTTCCCAGGCCAGACTGAGTCTTCAGGCTTGGCCTCTGACATCATGGGTCTCCTCTGTGAGCCCGCAGGGTCCTCTCTGGAATAGGGATGTTCTGAAGGCCCACTGTAATTTTTCACGGTGATAGTCTGTTTTTATTTACGGGGGAGATTTTCTTATCTACATTTTGTTCCAAGTCCGCTTTTCCTCAAATACTTGTTAATTTTGGGCCTCCTGGTGTGGTGGCACATGTCTGTAACCCCAGTACTCCAGAGGCTGAGACAGGAAGATTGCGGGTTCTAGGCCAGCCTGGGCAATTTAGAGAGACCCTTAGCAACTTAACAAGACCATGTTTCAAAATAAAAAGTAAAAAAAGCTTGGGGTGTAGCTCAGAGGTAGAACATCCCCGGGTTTAATCTCTAATACAAAAAAAGTGTTTTTTCTCCTATATCTTATCTTTTTCTGCTTTCTGAGTGATTTGTCCAGCTTTATCTTCTACCTGTTTATTTATTTATTTTAATACTTTTATTGGTGCCTTGTAATTATACATCATGGCGAGGTTCAAAGTGATACAAGCATACACACATACACACTTGGTGCATTTCCCTCCGCCTCCCGCCCGCTCCCCTCCTCCTCCTCCCTCTTCGCACATGTTACTGAGATGGGTAGTGATACCTCCGCGTATGGACACAGCAGGATTTGAACTGTTTCCTTCATCAGCTCTCCTTTTTCTCCTCCCCACCTCCCTTCCCCGATCCCTTTCCACTCTTCTACTGATCTCTCTCCTCATTTATCTGAAGTCCTTTTGTTTCCTAATTTCTCTCTACCTTCCATGTATGAGAGAAAATATATGACTCTTGATTTTCTGAGCCTGGCTGATCTCAGCATAATATTCTCTAGTTCCATCCATTTTTCTGCAGATAACATAATTTTGTTCTTCTTTATATATGGATGCGTAAAGTTCCATCATGTGTCTGTTGATGGACAACCTAGGTTGGTTCCATTTTTGGCTTTTGAGAATTGTGCTCCTATAAACATGGATATTTTTATTGTAAATATATACAGTCCTCCCTTAGTATTGATGTGGGATTGGCTTCAGCACCCCTCCTCAGATACCAAACTGCAGAAAGTCAAGAACTTTATATAAAATGGTATAGTATTAGCCTGGCGCGGTGGCACACACCTGTAATCCCAGTATTAAAGAGGGTGAGACAGGAGGATTGCATGTTCATGGCCAGCCTCAGCAACTTAGCCAGGTCCTGAACAACTTAGTGAGATCTTATTTCAAGATAAAAACAGAATAGGGTTGGGGGTGTACTCAGATGTAGACTGTCCCTGGGTTCAATCCCCAGTACCAAAAAAAAAGTTTAGTATTTACATATAACCTATATATACCCTTCCATGTATTATAAATAAACTCTAGATTATTTAAGATAACAAACAGGATACAGTCTGTGTGAATAGTTGTTTCATCACGCTGACCAGGGACTAGCGACAGGACCAAGTGCAGGCGTAGTGCGACGCACGGCCCCCTTCGCCACTTCCACCACAGCTAGCTGGATTCAGGACGCAGACCCCAGGAGACAGACAGCGCCTGTGCATGTGTGTGTGCATGCAACAGTAGCTGCTTACATGTTCCATGTACACTTCAGAGGCATTAATTACACTCACAACGCTGTGCACACGTGACCCTGCCACCCCCTCACACAAAGCTCTGTGCCCAGTAGGCGACCGTGTCTGCCTCTCCTTCCAGCCCGTGGTGTCCTTTCGTATCTACTCTATGTCTCGATAAATTTCCCTCTTCTAGATATTTCCTGTAAGTGGATTTATTCTGTGATCTTTGTGTCTGGCTTATTTCACTTAATGTTTTCAAGGTTCATTTATATTATAGTATATTTCTTTTCCTTTTCTTTTTGTGGTACTGGGGATTGAACCCAGGGCTACACCCTCAGCCCAATTTTATTTTTTATGTTGAAACAGGGTCTCGCTAAGTTGCCAAGGCTGGTCTTGAACCTGTGATCCTCCTGTCTCAGCCTCCCAAGTCCTGGGATTACAGGCATGCGCCATCACGCTCAGCTGGCTGTTAGTATTCTTGCTGATTGCCATTCTAACTGGAGTAAGAGAGAATGTTAGTGAAGTTTTGATTTGCATCTCCCTGATTGCTAATGATAGCAGTCATTATATTTTTATTTTTAATATCTTATATATTCATTTGGAATATTTTGATATGTTTATTGGCTATTTGTATTTCTTCTTTGGAGAATAACCATTCGGTTCAATTGCAGGCCAGGGATTTTTGTCTTCTTTTGCCTGCTGTGATGTCCCTGAGTGGCCCAGAAGGAGCAGAGGGAAAGCATGGTGGCCTCGGGGACTCTACGGGGATGTGGGTCAGTGTCTGGGTGAGCTGGAATGGCCCCAGGGGACAAGGTCCAGTTGGAGCCTGGAACTCAGGGTGGCTCCGCCTGCGTGCCTTCCTCCCGCACACGCCTGGGTGGAGGTGGCAGCTGACAGCCCTGATGACTGGCAGGTGCTTTGTCAGGGACCGGTTGGTGGCAGGTGGGGCACATGGGCTCCAGGAGGGAAGGAAGGGTGAGTGACAGAGGTAAGTCCCTGCAGTCCTTTGTGCCACCTGGGAGGTGCCAAGTGCTGTCCTTCACTGTCTCGTGGCGGCTTGGTGCCACGGGCAGGGCAGGCCTTGCCATGTCTACTTACAGATGGAGGAATGAGGCGTGGCCATGTTTCCAAGCAACAGAACTGCTGGGACAGGAAGCCAGGGCCCTTCCTGGCTCCCCATTCTGCCAAGGCTGGATCTGAGCCAGCGCTGGCCTGTGTCACCGGAAACAACCTTGCAAAGTGCCGTGGGGGTGTCGACCGGGCCGCCCCTCAATAGAGAACAGGTCACGGGGCACCCACCTCTCCTCCTGATGAGGAGTCTAATCCAGTATTCAACGAGGCTACCAAAAGTGAATGACACAATAAAAAAATGGGCAAGTGGGCTGAACAGACACTTCTCCAGAGAAGAAATAGAAATGGCCAATACATATGTGAAAAAATATCCAACAAATATATGAAAAAATGATTAACATCATTAAGCAATCAGAGAAATGCAAATCAGAACTACACTGAGATTCCATCTAACCCCAATTAGAATGACAATCATCAAGAATACAAAGAACAATAAATGCTGGAGAGGATGTGAGGAAACAGGAACTCTTCAACGCTGTTGGTGGGAGTGGAAATTAGCACAGCCGCTGTGGAGATGAGTGTGGGGGTTCCTTAAGACTAGGAATCGAACCACCATATGACACAGCTGTACCTCTCCTGGGTGTCTCTCCAAAGGACTTAAAGTCAGAATACTTAAAGGACTTAAAGTCAGAATTTAAGGACTTAAAATCAAATACTTTAATTGATACATGCATGCCATGTTTATAGCAGCAGGATTCACAATAGCCAAATATGGAACCAACCTGGGTGTCTGTTCACAGATGCATGGATAAAGAAAATGTGGTCTATACACACAATGGGATGTTACTCACCCATAAAGAACAAAATTGTGTCATTTGCAGGAAAATGGATGAAACTGGGGAATATTATGCTGAGATCAACCAGTCTCTGAAAGTTAGAGTCACATGTTTTCTCTCCTGTGTGGAAGCTAGAGAGAAAACAGGAAACAAAAGGGACTTGGGATAAGCGAGAGAGACAGGTAGAAGAGCAGAAGGGGAGTGGGAGTGGGAGGTGGGGGATGAGGATCGAGGAAGGAAAGAGTTCAAACAAGGTTACACCCGGACGTGAAGGGTTCCCTTCCAATCTCACTGACATGTGCTGGGAGGGCAGCGGGCGGGGCGGGCGGGGAGGGAAACACAAGTGCTGTGCGCATGTATGTTTGTATTACTTTGAATCTCACTGTGATACATAATTACGTTGCATCAATAAAAGTATGAAATGAATAGATAAAATAAAATAATAAATCAGGCTAACAAGGCTAGGACCCCGGAGATAGAGTGAACCCCCATTGGCCGCTTGCTGCGGGCCGTCATTCCAGGCCTTTCCACCAGATCTTCAGAACGGCCGTGCAGCATGGGCAGTGTTAGCCAGAGGACAGATGGAGCACTGAGGCCCGGAGGTGCTGGGTCACCCAGATGAGGTGAGGTGGAGTCGATCTCGACCTCGGATCTGTCTGGCTCCAAGCCTTGCTCTTCCCCTTGCCCCGAGCTGGCCCCTTAAACAGTAGGGTGGCTCCAAATTAGGGTGTTGCTGTCTTTAGCGCCATCACCTCTCCTCTGCTGTGTGACATTCAAGAAACACAAAGGAGAAGGGTGTTTCCTGGGAGGTTACTCCAGTGTCTCCTCAAAGCCTTAGCCAGCCCGTAATTATTTCCAGCACAAAGTGTAGCTCTCCCATTTGTTTGGTTTGGGGTTCTCTTTGTTCTTACCCTACATTTTCTTATCAATTCTCTTTCTGTTTGACGGATCAAATGGAAATGCCCCTTCCGGAAGATTCCTAGCATTAGTTGGGGAAGCTGGATGTGGCTGGGAATACAATGAAAAAGCATGCATATAAAATTGATGGTTGCACTAAAGAGCAGTGACCCCCTGTGCTTTGGTTTTGGTTTTTTTGGGGGGGGTTTGTTGATTTTTTTTTTTTTTTTTGCGGTACCGGGGATTGAACCCAGGGGCATTCTACCTCCGGGCTACACCCCCGGCCCTATTTTTTATTCTTTATTTTGAAACAGTATCCCACTAAGTTGCAGAGGCATCATTAAGCAGCTGAGGCTGGCTGCGAACCTGGATCCTCTGGTCTCAGCCTCCCAAGTACTGGGATTACAAGCGTGCACCACCACGCCCGGCTCCCACTGCGCTTTTTAAAAATATTATAGCCGGGCGTGGTGGCGCACGCTTGTAATCCCAGTACTTTGGGAGGCGGAGACCGGAGGATCCAGGTTCGCGGCCAGCCTCAGCGCGCATGCGCGCCCGCACGATCGTTCGATCGATCGATCTCTCTCCTCTCTCTCTGTCTCTCTCTGTCTCTGTCTCTCTCTCTCTCTCTCTCTCTACCTAGTGAGGCCCTCCGCAACTTCGTGAGACCCGGTTTCAAAAATAAAGCATAAAAAAATAGGGCCGGGGGCGTAGCGCGGAGGTAGAACGCCCCTGCGTTCAATCCCCGGTACCGCAAAAAAAAAAAAAAAAAAAAAAAAAAAAAAAAAAAATTATTGTTGGTGCATTGTAATTATACATCATAGTGAGGTTCAAAGTGATGCAAGCACACACGCACACAGCACCTGGTGTGTTTCCCTCGGCATCCCGCCCTGCTCCCCCTCCCTCTCTCTACATATTATTGAGGTCGGTGGTGATAACTTCATAAATGGACGTGGCAGTGTTTCAGCTGTTTCCTTCCTCATCCTCCTTTCCCCTGCACACCTCCCTCCCCCAGCCCCTGCCACTCTTCTCCTGGTCTCTCCCCATTGATCCACAGTCCCTTTTGTTCCTATTTTCTCTCTAGCTTCCACAAAGGAGAGAAGGCACGTGGCCCTTGACTTTCTGAGACTGGCTGATCTCATTCAGCAGAATACTCTCTAGTTCCATCCATGTTCCTGCAAATGACAAAATTTTGTTCCTTATGGCTGAGTAGAATTCCATTGTGTGAGCCGGGTGCTGTGGCTGCACCCCTATAATCATAGTACTTGGGAAGCTGAGACAGGAGGATCACAGGTTCAAGGACAGCCTCAGCAATGTGGCAAGACTCTCAGCAACCTACTGAGACCCTGTTTCAAAACAAAAAAGAAACAAGGCAGGGGGTGTAACTCAAATGTAGAATGCCCCAAGGTTCAATCCCTGGTACTAAATAAATAAATAAATAGAACACTGGGGGTGGCCACCAAGGTCTACATGGAGATTCACTGCGTGCTCTGGTGAATGGCGGTCTGTATAGGACCCGCTGCGCCGGGTGGCCTGGGAAAGATCACCTGCTGCGGAGCTGAGACATGAGCAGGGACACTGGGCTGCGCAGCGGCAGAGGACGTTGGGGCTGTGCCCAGCTGGAGTGGCCTGAGCACATTGTGTCTTCAGTTGACACCCCAGAAAGGTCAAACTTCGGGAGAAAGGCCACATCCTAGAGAAAAGAAAACACCCTATGATTAAATTCAGAACCAAAGCAGACCCACCCAACGAAGAATAAAACCACACCTGCCAGGACGGAAAGACTGTTTCCAGAACAATCATCAGTGCATCTCTAACACAGGTGACGTGGCCCAGAGTGCCTGCAAAATGTGCTCCACCATGGGGGGCGCATGTGACAAAACGGGCAGCTGTCACCTAGAATCAAGGAAAACAGCAGTCAATAGAAATGGGGCTCAGGATCGTCCAGGTCTTGGGACATGCAGACAAGCACTCAACACAATCAAAACGCAAGGATAAGCGCTTGTGGATATTGCTGCACTAGGGATTGAACCCAGGGGCACTCTACCCAGGCCTTCTTATTTATTTATTTTTATTTTGAAACAGGGTCTTGCTAAGTTACCACATGCTGTCCTCAAACCTGCCATCCTCCTGTCTCAGCCTCCCAGGTACTGTGCAATGCAGGTGTACGTCACCATGCCCAGCTTTCTTTTTAATTTCGAAACGGGGTCTCGCTAAGAGACTTAGGCTGGAATCCAACTGCAAGCCTCCTGTCTCAGCCTCCCCAGTTCTGGGATGAGAGGCGTGTCACTGCGCCCCGCCAGATTTGAAGTCCAGTTTCTACTGGATGCCTGTTACCTTCGCAAGCTGAGCCATTGGAGGTCAGGGACCACCTGGGGGAGCGTGGGCCAACAAAATGCAAGGCATGGTCCCTGACTCAAGGAGTTTGGGGAAACAACACACATGAGTACACTGCAAATAATTAGAATACAGATGAGGCAGGGCTAATTCTAGGTGCAGTATGAACTCAGAATGAAGACACCATGGTGTGCCTCCAAGGCGTAGTTATTTATTTATTTGGTATTGGGGATTGCACCAAGGAGCATTTTACCCCTGAGCTACACCTCTGGCCCTTTTAAATTATTTTATTTTGGAGCAGGCTCTTGCTAAGTTGCTGAAGGTCTCACTAAGTTGCTGAGGCTGGCCTCAAACCTGCGATCCTCCTGTCTCAGCCTCCCAAGTACCTGTAAACCAGGCGTGGTGACCATGAGAATGTGCTTTGCAGATTTCCAACTACAGGCATGTCGCTGACCAAGGGAGCCAGCTGCTGTGCTCTGAAATCCAGAGCGATGTTTGTCCCAAGGTCAAGGTGCCTGTGGGCTGCTCTGTGTGAACCGCGGCCTAGGATGCCTCCGCCCGCCCTTCCTCCCTGATCCCTTTGCACAGGGTTGCACCGCAGTGACTCTGGCTCCCTCCTCATGTCTCCCACTGACATTCCCCCTAATAAGATCCTTCCGTAGTCGTAGTCGGGCATGTGGCACATGCTGTAAGTCCCTGATGTGTGTCTCCTCCCCCAGCAGATCACACATGCGGCTGCGAGGACGTGGGGAAAGAGGACCCCTTATACACTGTTGCTGGGAGTGTAAGTTAGTGGAGCCACTGTGGAGATCAGTGTGGAGGTTCCCCAAAAGACTAGGAATGGAACCACTATATGATCCAGCTGTACCACTCCTCAGTATCTTTCCAAAGGAATTAAAGTTAGAATCGTATAGTGACAAATGCACACCCATGTTTATAGCATCACAGTTCACAATAGCCAAATTATGGAACCAACTTAGGTGTCCATCAGCAGAGGAATGAATAAAGAAAATGTGGGATATATACACAATGGAGTTCTACTCAGCCATAAAAAAAAAAACAAATCTGTCATTTGCAGGAAAATGGATAGAACTGGGGAATATTCTGCTAAGTGAGATCGACCAGTCTCAGAAAGTCAAGGGCCGTGTGTTTTCTTTCCTATATGGAAGCTGGAGAGAAAATAGGAAACAAAAAGGACTTCAGATAAACGAGGAGAAAGATCAGCAGAAGAGTGGAGATTGGGGGAGGGGGAAAGGAGGACCGAGGGAGGAAACAGTTCAAATAACGTTATGTCCACGTATGAAGGCATCGCCACCAGTCTCACTAACAAGTACAGGGAGAGAGGAAGGAGCAGGGTGGATGTGGAGGGAAACACACTAGGTGTGTGTGCACATGTGTGCCTGTAACACTTTGAACCTCACTGTGATGTAGAATTACGATGCACCAATGAAAGTCTTAAAATCACACCCGTGTGGTGTGATTGCCCTGCACAGCACCTCCAGCAAACCAAATCCCGTGTGGTGTGATTGCCCTGCACAGCACCTCCAGAATGTCTCGCATTCGGTGGTTCATTTCATCAGATATAACTTGAGTCGCTTAGATATTGTGACAAGTAGTTAAGGAAAATTTCTTTAGCATGCCTTACATTTGGAGCAGAATGCTGGAGCCATAGGGTCCTACAAATCTTTTTGGAGGTGAACACAGACGTGCACGTGCGTGTGTCAGAGCACATGGACTGCAGCACACGCTTTACTCTGGCTCTTCCCTTTTTCTACAATTACAGCACCATCATAAAGATCTTCTTTCTGATTCATTTCCTTGGGGAAAAATCAATTATCTGTGATGACAGTCCCGAAGAACTGAACACCGGGCGAGTGTTCTCAAGAGCTCCTGCCAACGCTGAGCTAGCCTTCCCTGCCCTCAGCTAGCTCTATCATCCATCATTCATCCGTCCATCCATCCGTTCGTCCGTCTATCCATCCATCCATCCATCCATCCATCCATCCATCCATCCATCATCTATCTATCTACATCATCATCTATCTATCATCTATCATCTATCATCTATCCTATCTATCATCTATTCTATCTATCTATCTATCTATCATCATCATCATCATCATCTATCATCTATCTATTTGGTGGTACTGGGGATTGAACCCAGGGGCATTCTACCTCTGAGCTACACCCCTAGCCCTTTGTAGTTTTCATTTTGAAACAGGGCCTCATTAAGTTGCAGAGAACCTCACTAAGTTTCTGAGGCTGAACTTGAACCTGTGATCATCCTTTCTCAGCCTTCCAAGTACTGGGATGACAGGTGTGCACCACAACTGGCCTCAGTTAGTTTTTTAAAGAGTTGTTTAGCCGGGCGCAGCTTCACAGGAGCGACTGTATCTATAGACAATCGTGGACAGGAGGGTGGCAGTGTTGGGGCTGGTGGACCTCCACAGGGGCTGGGAAGGAAGACATGGGGACAGCAGCAGATTCACAAACTCTAACGCTGGGACTTGGGTGAAGAGTACGCACCCGGCCGCCGTGGGCCCCGAGAGCCCACATGGCCACCCCATGTGTCGGAGGTGCGGTTACATCTGGAGTTACCTGCTTGAAAGACACAGTTCACATATGTCAGAGATACTCTTAACAACACGAATACGATGGTTTTTATTGTGCTTGTAGGCAAACCAGAATTCTCTTAAAATTTTGCTTAGGTAGAACAGCTCATTCTTAATGAGGTTAGATATTTAAATGGGGCTACACTGTGGGCCAGGTTAAGGAGGTCATGTCGTCTTGTCAGCCAAGAAGATTGTTAAAGAATTCTGAGCCAGAGAGTAGGAGGACCAGCGCCGGGTGTCTTGTCTTTTGGAGCGGGGAGGCGGGATCCCTGTGGAGTCATGATCGGGATGGAGGAAGGTGGGTGCAGCCAGGCACTCGGGAGGCCAATCAGCAGGCTCTTGTAATATTCCAGGACGGAGGGGGAGTGCATGAGGTGGTGGAGGAGAGGGTGTGGAAGGATATAGATTTATTGGCGTGCTGTTAGGACAAAACCTGGTGACTGATTAGATGTACAGATGATGGGCGTATGACTCAGGTCGTCTTGGGCAATGGGTGGATGGTGCTGAGATTGGAGATGGAGATGAAGATAGAATGGGGCCGAGAGGGCCGTGAGGAACTTAGACTCGGCAGTACTGAATTGGAGGAACCCCAGAAACATCCAGGCTGGGATGTGCGTGCAGGAAATCCCTTTGGGAGGTGATTAGGAACAGCTGGTGATAATCTCACCTGTGTGAGGAGAAGTCCCAAGGGGACATGTGTACAACAAGGAATGGACGGATTGCTAATGATGAAGAACTTAAGGAGGACCGGGGAACATCTCATAACCGTGATCCTTGTGTTAAAAATATAAGCAAAGCTGGGCACAGTGGCTCATGCCTGTAACCTCAGTACTTAGGAGGCTGAGACAGGAGGATTGCAGTTTTGAGGCCAGCCTCAACAACTTAGCAAGACCCTCAGCAACTTACTGAGATCTTGTTTCAAAATAAAAAATAAAATCGGGCTGGAGTGTAGCTCAGAGGCAAAAGGTCCCTGGGTTCCTTCCCCAGTACAAAAAAAAAGATGTAAGTAAAAATCCCTAAAGATCCATGGTCCCTAGAACAATGGATTACTTTTTCCCTTAACTGATTATCTCTATTTTAATTGTTAACTGTCTTTCCTCAATATTTTAAGTGTTTTTTTTCCACAAGGAGGTAAGGTACAAATTCTAAGTTAAAATGTTGATCTCTTGATTTTGATAATTTTTAAGCTTTTGTTCCTAAATTTTGTGAGTAGAAGTTACTTATGCTGACTTCCTGTTATACTGAGTTTTCATTTGCAAAACTTTGAACATTCCCCCATTATATACAACCTATTATACATAATAGATTGTCAAACAAACATAATTTTATCTTTTGGGATGGTCCTGGAGATAGATAGAACCCAGGGGCATCCTACCTCCGAGCTACCCCCTCAGTCCTTTTTAAAATTTTTCATTTTGAAACAAGGTCTCACTAAGTTGCTGAGGCTGGCCTCAAACCTGCGATCCTTCTGCCTCAGCCTCACAGGTAGGTGTGTGCCACCACGCCTGGCTAACATTATTTTTAAGAAGATGCTCCTTTCTTTGGCAGTGCTGGGGACCGAACCTTGGGCGAGCGTTGCCCGGGGGCAAGCGCTGCACCACCAGTCCACAAGCAGGACCGTTAAGAAAGCAAACACGAGCAGCATTAGGTAATGAGGACTTTTGTTTTCCAGTTCTTCCTATAGTTCTATTCTGGAGTTTTTCAAATCGAACAAAATTCAGCAAAACTTCATACATTTCTGTTTTGTTTTGTTTTTGGGGGGAGAGGTTCTGGGGGTTGAACCTAGAGGCATTCTATCTCCAAGTCACACTCTCAGCCCTATTTTTTATTTTTAGTTTTGAAACAGGGTCTTGCTAAGTTGCTGAAGCTGGCCTGGAACCTGTGCTCCTCCTGTCTCAGCCTCCCAAGTACTGGGGTTACAGGCGTGCGCACCGCACTAGGCTCTGCATATATTTTAAATCACAGTATGGTCACCATGTTAATGAGGTCTGTTTGGCTAACAGAAATATTCACCCTTTCTTGAGGTTTTTCTTTTTTTATTAATAGAGTTTGGGGTAGGGCTGATGGTTGTTCTGTGGATCTGAAATCTCACCATTATATGTAACAGTAATAGCAGTAGCACTTCTTCTGGGGGAGAATTCAGTGTTCTAGGTCCACAACAGAACAGGCCTCAGTAATTACTTACTGAGTTGTTAGAGTATCAAGGGCCCCAACACGGCAGCTGGGCACACACCTGTAATTCCAGTACTTGGGAGGCTGAGACAGGAGGATTGCAGGTTCGAGGCCAGCCTCAGCCACGTAGCCAGACCCTGTTTCAAAATTAAAAATAAAAAGGGCTGGGGGTGTAGTTCAGAACTCCCTTGGGCACAATCCCCAGTTAAAAGAGAGAGAGAGAGAGAGAGAGAGAGAGACCCCAGCACTGCCTTGTGTTCCGCACTGGGCTGATACGTACTCAGCCTGCGGGCCGCTCGAGCACTGTGCGGTGCGGGGGAGCCCTGCGAGGTGCGGGGGAAGCCCTGCGAGGTATGGGGGAGCCCTGCGAGGTGTGCACACTGAGGAGTGCACCCCGGTTTCCTTTTCACTCAGAAGGAGAAATGGCCAGCAGGTCCTGGATCATGGCCGGAGGTCTGATGGACGGATGGGCGGGGCCTGGAAAGGAACTATTGGAGAACTGAGGACAAGAAGTCTGGGGTAGGGGCATGTGGATAAAAATCTCTGAAAGGGCAAAACAAAACAAAACAAAACAAAAACATGGAGATATGCTCACAAAGGATGATCTCAGCAGAGGAGTTTAATAATCAATTGGAGCCGGGCATGGTGGCACACACCTGTAATCCCAGTACTTGGGAGGCTGAGACAGGAGGATGGCAGGTTTGAGACCAGCCTCAAGCAATGTAGTGGGACTCTCAGCAACCTAGTGAGACCCTGTTTTAAGACAAAAAATAAAAAGAGCTAGGGGGTGTAGCTCAGAGGTAGAATGCCCCTGAGTCCAATCCCCAGTACAAAAACAAAAACCCCAAAGCAGCTGGGATGACTCATACGAGGCAGCCGGCCCCTTCCCCGGCATCGTCAATGGTGGAGGAGCAGAGTGGCCCTGGGGCAGAGGGAGGCGCTGCAGGAGCTTGGCAGCATGACTTCCGTTTGCCAAGGCTGACCCGGCGAAGGCCGCTGCTGAGTGCCTAAGCTGCCGGCAGCAGAGACGGACATGGGGCCCAGGGCAGTCAGCCAGTGCTTGGTGGCAGGTAGGTTACATGGGACACCTCCTGCCGCGGAGGTCGCCGGCTTTTGTCTTTGCTGGAATGCACAGTTCTCTGGGTACAGATCTGCCTCCCTGCATGCAATGCTTCTGCCAAAGCTCCCTGTGCACCAGGCAAGGCTGCTTCGTCCCACACAGTGCTGCTTCTGACCAAAGAACTCACTTCTCGGGATCCAAGTGAGACAGAGCTCCTCCAGGCGACCCAGCGGTCCACCACGCTCGTCTTCCCAAGGAAGCGGCTTGGCAGACCAGTGAATGGCCTTTTGGAGACTCAGTACAGCGCCGCCCAGGAGACAGTACCTTGCAGGGCTGGGGCAGGGTTCTCCAAGAGGCTAGCTGTGCTCTGAGTGAGCAGCCAATACGAGGTGCTGTTTCTCCCATAGCTAAGACTCACGGATCTAGGAATAAAGGGGTAGACATAGGAATGGTGCCCCTCACCATTGCCCCTAGTGACCCACTAGTTAAATTCTGGCTCCTTGTTCCTGAGACCTTGGGCGCTGCTCACCTCAAGGTCCTGGTTTCAGCAGGAGGAATGTCTCCATCAGGAGACACAACGGTGCCCACTGCACTGGAGCTAAGGGACTGCCCAGTGCCTTGGTCCTCATACCCCGGAATTGACAAGCAAAGAAGAGAGTCGCTTTGCTGTTGGGGAGATTGAGCCCGACTACCAAGGGGGACTTGGCTTACTGTACCGTGGAGGGAAGGAGGAGTGTGTTCCTTCCAGAGACCACTTAGGGCATCTGTTGTGAAGGCCAAGGGGAAACCGCAGCAGCCCAGGTCCAGAAGGTCTGCGAATGGCCCAGACGCTGCAGGAGTGAAGATTCGGGTCGCCCTATGTATTAGCTTCTTCCTCAATCAGCTCTGTCATCACCGCGACCAAAATCCCTGACAAGAACAACTTAGAGGAGGAAGGTTTATATTGCCACGGTTTAGAGGGTCAGTCCATGGTTGGCCAACTCCAAGACGGGAGTTGGTGGTGGCAGAGTATGACAGGGGAAAGCTGCTCAGGGCAGCTGGGAAGCAGAGAGCAAGAGCAAGGGACCAGGGACATACAGCCCCAAGGTCAGGCCCCAGTAACCTACCTCTTCCAGCCACGCTCCACCTGCCCATCATTACCCAGGAACAGCATTCAAATTAACCCATCATTGGACTTATCCGCTGATAAGATTAGAGCCCAATTCAATGATTTCACCTCTGAATATTGTTTCATTGCCAAAACATGAGCTTTTTTGGGGGGAACACTCCCTAATTAAACCATGATACCCTGCCAGGCAGAAGCATCATGGCCACCTGAGGTGCTAACGTGGGGTAGAGGGAATGGGAAGACGGCGGGAACAAGTGTTGGCTGTGGCCCTGGGACCAGTTCTGGAGATGAAGGCCGAGAAACACATTTGGGACAATTTTAAAAGTCCTTCTTATTCGGATGTCGGCACGCCATCCTCAGAGCAGGCTTTGGAGGCAGGGACAAGGGCAAGCTCTTCGTGTACACAGTCACGAGGGCCAACAGCCTGTCCAAGACTTCCTGTCCGTCGAGGAGCTTGCACGATTCGTCAGTAAATTCTCCATGGCCCCACGCTTCCTTTCGTGGGCACTCCGCGAGGGCAGTTAGCCCTGAGTCAGCTGAGTGGACAAGGGCACGTGGAGACGAAAAAGGTGCCGAAGAGCTGGGCATGGTGGTGCACGCCTGTGATCTGTAATCAAAGGCAATCTACCTTTGAGCTACACCCTAGCCTATTTTATTTATTTTGAAATAGGGTCTCACTGAGTTGCTGGCCTTGAACCTGCGATCCTCCTATCTTAGCCTCCCAAGTCCTCCCAAGCACCACACACACACACACACACACACACACACACGCGGCCAATGGCAGAATCATCATGCCTCCATCAGGGAGTCTCCCTGAGAATATGAAGGACTGGGTCCGGAGCGCCTGAGGTTGCTAAACGCAGGGAGAGGCCAGACGCACCACGCCCTTCCCTCTCGCCTGGCCCTGACCCCTTCACTGGCTGACTTTGAATTGTCGCCCTTATGATAAATCGATAAACATAAGTAAAGTGTTTTCCTGACTTTTCTGAGCTGTTGTAGTGAGTTATTGAACCTGAGGAGGGAATCTTTATGGGAACTTAACTGAGTGTGTGTGTGTGTGGCACTAGGGGTTGAACCCAGGAGCATTCTACCTCTGAGCAACACCCCCAGCTCCTTTTATTTTTTTGCTTTGAAACAGAGTCTCACTAAGTTGCTGAGGCTGTCCTGGAACCTGCGACCCTCCTGTCTCAGCCTGCCAAGTACTGGGATTTCAGGTGTGGGCCACTGTGTCCTGCTTGGAACTTTGGATAGATAGGTAGCCAGTAGGAAGCTTGGGAAGCTTAGGCTTGGATTGGCCTCTGATGTGGAGTCTGCCTTCTAGAACTGAGCTCTTTAATGGACGAGGCTGCGCTAACTTGAGTTAGTGTCAGAATTGAATTAAATTGTAGGCTACCCAGCTGATGTGCACTGAGGACCCGAGAATTGCTTGTATGGGAAAGGCCACACACATTGGGTGTCAGAGTGTTTTATGAGTTGAGAAGTACTTTTTCCTCAGTGGAATATTAGTCAGCCATAAATAAGGAGTGCAATTCAGCCACACACTACTACATGGACAACCCTTGAAAAACATTATGTGAAGTGAAACAATCCGGACACGAAAGGACAAATACTGTTTGATTCCCCTTGTATAAGATACCTAGGGTAGGTAAATTCATAGAGACAGGAAGTAGAGTGCTGGTTGCCAGGGGTTGGGGGAAGGGAAATGGGATGTTTCAGTTTGGAGTGGTGAGAACGGTTTGGAAAGAGACAGTGATGAAGCTCATACAACACTGTGGATATACTTAATGCCACTCGCTGAACAGTACACTTTAAAGTGGTTGTGATAGCAAATTTTATGTTTTGTTTATTTTACCACGGTTTTAAAAAGTTAATCATGTAACATTCCCCAAAACACTGTACACTTTAAGTGGGTAAATTGCATGGTCTGTAAATTATATATTAATAAAACTGTTTAAAACAATTTGTGTGGCGCTGGGGATTGAACTCAGGGCTGTTCTACCTCTGAGCTACACTCCGAGCCCTATTTTATTTTTTATTTTGAACAGGATCTTGCTAAGTTGTTAAGGGTCTTGCTAAGTTACCGTGCACTGGCCTTGAATCTGTAATCCTCCTGTCTCAGCCTCTTAAGTACTGGGAATACAGGCATGTGCCTCCACCCTTGCTTCTAAAACAATTTTTAAAAGGGTAGATGAAGGAGGAGAAGGTCTGTGGGCCCTGCGCCTGCACTGTGTGAGCCTGTGTCCTGGGAGCAGCGCTCCGAGGTTTTGGCCGCGCTGCCCGCAGCCCTCCCCACACAGAGCAGGCGTGCTGTGTGATCCTGGGGATTTTTCTGTTTTTAGTGCTGTATTTACTTTTTAAAGACATTGCTGAGTTCGGCAGAATTTTCCAGATCCATCTGTATTTTGCTTGATACTCATTTTTCTTACAAAAATGGACAATCAAGACAGAGAAAACAAAAGGTCCAATTACTACTCTTCATTTCACCCCAAAGCAAAACAAGATTCACTTCCAATGACTTTTTTAATAGAAAGTAATGCCAGTCCCATTAGGAAGTGCTCAAGATGCCCCAAAGGAAAGCAAATATCTCCAAGGGGGAGAGACTTTGTGCCTGGAGGAGAAACTGGTGGAGCAGAAGCCACCCCAGTGGGCACAGGGGCCTGTGCCGGCTCCGATGCCCGGTGACACTGTTCACACCATGGGGTTTGCACACCACCTGCTGCAGGATTTTCTATAATCTGTTCCCCCCACATCCAGTACTGCAGATTGAACCCAGGGACATTCTACCACTGAACGACAATCCTGGCCCTATTTTATTTTTTATTTTGAGACAGGGTCTCACTGAGTTCCTGAGGGTCTTGCTAAATTGCCCAGGCTGTCCTCAAATTGTCAATCCTCCTGTCTCAGCCTCCCTAGTGGCTGGGATTATGGGTGTGTGCCACTGTGCCTGCCTGACTGGAGTCCGCATTTTAACCAGCACCCCTAGTGCCCAGTCGAGAGTCACTAGTGTAAATGCGTTTACTTTCAACACACCAAGAGGTTGCAGGCTTGATGCTATAAAATTAGTGACTTTACAGAGTAACATTGAAAGTGTTAACTGTAGCCCAGTGAGGTGGCACATGCCTCTAATCCCAGTCCTTGGGAGGCTGAGACAGGAGGATCACAGGTTCGAGGCTAGCCTCAGCAATTTAACAAGATCCTCAGCAACTTAGTGAGATCCTGTTCCAAAACAAAACAAAAAGTAAAAAGGGCTGGGGATGTAGCTTGGAGGTAGAGTGTCCCTGGGTTTAATCCCTAGTACCCAGGAAAATAAAATATATATATATATAAATAAAATATCACATTAATCCCACAATCATAAATTTAGAAATTATGTTAGGAAAAAGCTAGAAATACATTACTTTAGTAGCTGGGCATGGTGATACACACCTGTAATTTCAGTACTTGGAAGATTGAGACAGGAAGATCACAGGTTTGAGGGCAGCCTCAGCAATTTAGCAAGGCCCTCAGCAACTTAGTGAGACTGTTTCCAAATAAAAAATAAAAAGGGCTGGGGGTGTAGCTTGGAGGTAGAATGCCCCTGGGTTCAATCCCCAGCACCAAAATAAACAAACAAACACAAAACAGCAGAACTATGCAGTGAGGTAGAACAGGATTTCAGGCACCTTGGAAGTATTCTCACATTTCGGCAGTATCGCTAGGACTCTGGGCTGTCCCTACCCTTGGGCGGCATCCTCAGACACCAGGCCAGGGGTGAACCTAGGGTGGCCGGGCTGAGCGTGTGCTGGAGGGCCGTGTGGCACCTCTTACTGTCGGACGTGGCATGGCACCCCTTCCTGCGGACCCGAACCACCTTCACGGGGGAGCGAAGACGCGGGCTGGAAAAGAATTTCCAAGACAAGAGTAGAGCTACCAACAGAGATTCAGCTAGGAAAGCAAGAACCACACACTCGAGGAGAACGCACGCGTCTCCAGAGTGAGAGAGGCATTTGGGGTGTGTGGCTCCTCTTTTACAGGAGACTTAGTAAATGGGGGGCGTGAGGGGGCGTGAGCTCATGTCCTTTGACCATGGGGCGCAGAGCGGTGACAATGGTCTGGCTCTTCTCAGAACCTTCTGGCTGACGTTCTCCAGTTGATGGACAGCACGTGGACTGTAACCACATGTTGGGCTTCTAACTGTATCTTTCTCTAGACTTCTTTTGATCAGTCTAAAAACACATTCTGTAAGCTAACAATCTATATGCACTGATGAACTGGACTTATAGTACCCTAAAGATTTACAGGACCATTTAAGAATTCAGGCCTGGAGGAAACAGGTCTTCGGGATAAAGGTGACAGTGGTCATAGTGTCTTTACATTTTACAGCCCCCATTTTCTTTCCTTTCCGGTTTCTTCTAACCCACCTCACTCTGGTTGCCTGGAACACACCATGCTTGAAGCCAGGTGCCATCTGGAGAGCAGGAGACACCGTGGGGCAAAGTCAGGGCCATGCTCAAATGAAGTTCGCTGAATTAAAAAAAAAAAAGGAAGTTTGAATCAGGCATGGTGGTGCACGCTTGTCATCCCAGTACTTGGGAGGCTGAGACAGGAGGATCGCAGGTTTGAGGACAGCCTCAGCAAGTAGTGAGACTCTCATCAACCTAGGGAGATCCTGTTTCAAAATAAAAATAAAATTGGGCTGGGAGTGTAGCTCGGGGATAGAATGCCTTTGGGTTCAATCCCCAGTACCACACATACAAAAAAAAAAAAAGTTTGCCCTTGCGTGACTATTTTATGGTGTCGGTGTGAGAACTGACATTTGCCCTGCATAACTGGCAGCCGGATACATTCAGCACGATGCTCTCATTCATCTTAATGGTTTTAAAAATCCAACTGTACCCGGGCATGATGGCGCACGCTTGTAATCCCAGTACTTGGGAGTCTGAAACTGGAGGATCCGGGTTCGCGGCCAGCCTCAGCTACTTAGTGAGACCCTGTTTCAAAATAAAGAATAAAAAAATAGGGCTGGGGGTGTAGCTCAGAGGTAGAATGCCCCTGGGTTCAATCCCCATGCCAAAAAAAAATCCAACTCTACTATTCAATATGTTTTGTTTTTTATATTTCTTTTGGTATTGAGGATTGAACCCAGGGGCATTCTACTTCTGAACTGTGCTCCAGCCCTTTGTATTTATTTATTTTTATTTTATTTATTTTTAAAATTTTGGTTCTGGAGACTGAATCCAGGGGTAGTCTACCCCTGAGATACACATCCAGCCTAATTTTATTTTTATTTTGAAACAGGGCCTCACTAAGTTGCTGAGGCTGGCCTCGAACCTGCGATCCTTCTGTCTCAGCCTCCAAAGCACTGAGATTCCAGGTGTGCACCACAGCGGCTGGCTCCATATATTTTCTATGTTTCTAGCTTCATAGCCACACAGCATCACCTGGGGGGTAGAATATAGTTTAAGGTCATACTAAACCTGGGTTCAAATTCTAGTTCTATAGCTTTGTAGCCATGCAACCTTGAGCAAGCAAGGGACTTTTTTTGGTGGCACTGGGGATGGAATCCAGGGGCATTCTACCTCCAAGCTATACCCTCAGCCCTATTTTATTTTTATTTTGAAATAGAGTCTCGGTAGGTTGCTGAGAGTCTCACTACTTGCTGAGGCTGGCCTTGCACCCTGTGGAGACTTTCTTTTTTTTTTTTTTTTTTTTGAGGTACCAGGGATTGAACCCAGGAGCTTCTACCTCCATGCTACACCCCCGGCCATATTTTTTTATACTTTATTTTTGAAACCGGGTCTCATGAAGTTGTGGAGGCCTCACTAAGTAGCTGAGGCTGGCCGTGAACCCAGATCCTCCAGTCTCTGTCTCCCAAGTACTGGGATTGCAAGCATGCGCCACCAAGCCTGACCCCTGTGGAGACTTTCTGTAATACACAGAGCGATTGTTTAGGACTAATGCTTCCTTGAAGAGTGAAATGAGAGAAAACCCTCCCCTGGGGCTGGGCCCTGGGGGCTAAACAAGAGAGCACTAGGGTGTGATTCTAATTTGAGAGGCAGTAACCTAAACAATTTGAGAATAGCCTGGTTAGAGAGCCGAGGTGTGACCTAGATAGAGGTAGCTCAGCCCAGACCACAGAAGAAGAACCCAGAGGCTGCTCCACACCTCCCTGAGGAGAGACTTGCCCCACGGCCTCCCTGAGGCCCCTGCCTCCAGCTGGGGAGGTGTCCAAACCAGAAATCAGCTGGCCTCTCGGGAGTCCTGGAGGAGGTCAGGAAATGAATACACCCCACAGACACACCCAGCTGGTACCTGCTGTATATGCCTGGGTCTTTTTGGGGGAATACTGTGGATTGAACATAGGGGCGTTCTATCTTGGAGCTCCTCCCCCAGCTCTTTTTGTTTGTTTGTTCATTTTGTTTTGAAACAGGGTCTCACTAGGTTGTTGAGAGTCTTGCTGCATTGCTAAGGCTGTCCTTAAACCTGGGATCCTCCTGTCTTAGCCTCCCAAGTACTGGGATCACAGGCATGCGCCACCATGCCTGGCAACATGCACAGTATTTTTAAGGAGAAATTATTTCTTTCCTCACCATATTACAGGGTTCATGGCTGAGACACCTATAACAAGAAGCCAGGTAGCAAGAGAAAAGCATACGATTTTATGTAATACAAGTTTTAGGTGATGTAGGTGTTTTCAGATGGAAATGAAGACCCAAAGAAACAGGCCCGTGTTTGTTTTGTTTTGTTGTTTTGGTGCTGGGGATTAAACCCAGGGGCATTCTACTTCTGAGCTATACATCCAGTCCTTTTTATTTTGTTATTTTTATTTAATTTTTTCGGTACTGGAGATTGAACCCAGGGGCATTCTACCTACGAGCTACACCCCCAGCCCTGTTTTTTTATTCTTTATTTTGAAACAGGGTCTCACTAAGTTGCAGAGGGCCTCACTAAGTAGTTGAGGCTGGCTGCGAACGCGGATCCTCCTGTCTCAGCCTCCCAAGTACTGGGATGACAAGCGTGCGCCACCACACCCAGCTTATTTTTATTTTTTTGTGGTACTAGGGATTGAACCCCGGGGGCATTCTACCTCCAAGCTACACCCCCAGCCCTATATTTTTTATTCTTTATTTTGAAACAGGGTCTAAGTTACAGGAAGGCTTATTTTTATTTTTGAAATAGGGTCTCAATTAGTTGATGAAGGTCTTGTGAAGTTGCTGAGGTTCTCGCTAAATTCCTGAAGCTGGCCACGAACCTGCAATCCTTCTATCTCAGCCTCCCAAGTACAGGAATTACATGTGTGTGCCACCACACCTGTCTAGACCTGAGCATTTCTACACTCGGATTCGAAGAAGAGAGTCCTGCATAGGTACGATGGGCCAAAGGGGAGTGATGCGATGGCCATAAACTGGTGGTCGCTTAGCAAGGTTTGTTTGTGCAGACTCCTCTCTGCGGCCCTTTGTCCTCAGAGGTAAGGGTGGACCTTCCCTCTGGCATAGCAAGGGCACCTCTGGGATGAGAGCCTTGTGAGGGACTCCAGAGGAACTGGAGCATTTTTAATACCTGCTTCATGGGAGAAGGGAGCGAGAGGTCAGAGAGAGCACTCCCCACACCTGCTACTCCCCCGATGCCAAGGCGCTGTATTCCGGTAGCGGTAGCATCTCCTGAGCCCTGTCCGCAGTTTTTAGTCTGCCCGTGGTGGTGTCCTTGACCTGTGTGGCTCTCAAGGGCACCGCGCTGAAGTCCTGATGAAGCATGTTCACGCATTTCTTTGAACTTTCTAGCAAGCCTATCGAGAACAAAAACTGGACTCAGCGAGATCCTGTTTCAGAATAAAATATAAAATAGGGCTGGGGATGCAGCTCAGAGTAGAACATGCCCAGTACCACAAAAAATAATAATAGTGATTATGATATGAAAATAATAACTGGTTTTAGGTTGACAAGACTTTTTGTTTTATTGTAAAGCATCTTATTAAAAACCTATTACAGAATCCAGGTGCACACCTGCAATCCTAGTAGTTATAAGGCTGAGACAAGAGGATCACAGATTTGAGGCCAGCCACAGCAACTTAGTGAGACCGTTTCAAAATAAAAAACAAATGGAGATGGGTGTGGCCCAAGGAGAATGACTCCCCAGGTGATAGTTTGTCCAGGTCAGGAGGCTTTAACCACTTCAGGGCAGCTATGAACTCCACTAGAATCCTTTAAAACACCCTTTATAATGAAAAGGGAGAAAACCCCTAACATTCCATATTCCCACCAGATTTAAACACTATTACCATTATGTCATATTTTGCTTCCAGATTTTGTGTGTATGGTGCATTCTACCTCTGAGCTACCCCCTAGCCCAATTTTTTTGTTTGTTTTTGTTTGTGGTGCTGGGGATTGAACCCAGGGGCATTCTACCTCTGAGCTATACCCCCAGCCCTTTTTATTTTATTTGGAAACAGGGTTTTGCTAAGTTGCTGAGAGCCTCACTAAGTTGCTGAGGCTAACTGTGACCCTGAGATCCTCCTGTCTCAGCCTTCCAAGTACTGGGATTACAGGTGTGCGCCACCATGCCTGGCCACCCCCAGCCCTTTTTTTTTTTTTTTGTGGTACCGGGGATTGAACCCAGGGGCGTTCT